>OV884014.1:112034625-112254340 GCA_930367205.1 Acanthosoma haemorrhoidale | reverse complement strand
GGAATCGATTGTGTAATATCGATCTAGAAACATGTATGTCTTAGGTATGTAGAACATGTTCAAAAGCAGGTGCACTTGAGTCTGTATATTGTGTTATTTTTCTTTCTCTTTCAAGTAAAAACAAAGATAATTAATGATAAAAAAGAGACTAAGCTTGAATGATTTCTTAATAATGTTATATGGTATTTACAATACAATCAGTAGGTACTTATAAGTATTTATTATACTTATATGTACGCTTTAGGAAAACCCAATTGAGAATGTTAGCCTTACCACTGTGGGTAAAATAATGTTTACAACAAAAAATACAGAACCAGATGCTATTATAATAAATATCGGCAGGAACGGTACTCGAACCCGAAGTGAGGTTCTTCAAACTTTGGCTAGTGGAATCAAGAAAACTAGCTCTCGATGTGTTAAATGAAAGGGTGTGCATGTTGCAATCCCAACCTTGTTGTACGCAAGGTGCAAGCACCTTAGTCACTACGAGAGTTTGGCCCAAAAAAATTACTATTGCCAAGGGGTCTTTGCTATTATATTAATTCTTTGGATAATATCTATAAAGAATATTATAAACTAGACCACATGGAACATTGGCAATAGATCATATTATATTTCATAACCTTGGGAGATATAACTCTCGACAATATTGACCTGTAAACGCTTTTTCTGCCTAAGCTTTGAAGCAACATGTGCCAACAATTATGATATTGTTTAGGGAGAAATTACTTATGAAAAGGACGGAAAAAGGTATTTTTCGGTGTCCCTGCGAAATAAGAGAATTATATTAATATAGAATTTCTGTTAGGAAGGATTGCCAACATTTCGATGACCCTCCCTCTTTGTACCTCAAGGTTGCTAAAACGAAATAAATGTTTAAAATTAATTGCTGTGCTTCATACAAACATTGCTGTTTTTTTTTTTTAGTGTCTCATTCCTTAGGTTTGATTTGTTCTGATTGCATGCATTCATCCTTCCACATTCAATCCAGGCTGTTCCATTCAATTGACTCAGCGTTCCATATTAGATTCAATACAAGGGGGAAAAATTCCCATTCATGTGCGGAAACTGAATGAATAAGCCAGTATTATCACTTGACTGTTGACAGCTTGATGAATAATCAAATTTGACTAGCCATTGACAATCTTCCCTGCCGCGAATGAGGAGAAGTAGAGTTATTCAATACAATTATTCTCATTCATATACAAATCGAAATATTCTATTAAGGTATAGAAAAATTATATTTTTAGATAAACAAAAAATATATTGACATTTCTTGAAACCCGGGTTCTTCTGATGTCTGGCCAGCTTATTATTGAAGCTAGCTATCCCATTTCGAACAATTGGCAAGTCAATGTTGTCTCTCTTTATAACTAGACGTTTATAACTAGAAGTGTTTTGACTCGTTGCAGTACCTAACCAACCCAGTGTTTAACACTATGACCCCATCACCCCTCCCGCATCGATGGCAAAACAGACTGTCGGGGAAAAATTAGGTTAAGAATCAGTATGTAAGTTAGTTTATAGTTTGATCAAAAAGCAGTCCCATCACCTTTATTAGTCAGTTCAGTCCAGTCACGTATAATATATATAAGATATATTATTGAGGATTTTCAAAATAAACCACAAATTGTTTCTCTGAAAATACAAAGTTTTGTTTTATTTAACACGCCTTAACAATATAACAACAATTATCGTTTAACTATGACAATTACACTTTTATCTCACCTGAAAATACAAAGAAACGACATTTAAAGTTCACTAATATCGCCTCCTCAATTATATCCCTTCATTTATCTCTCTACAAGTTTTTATAATAATTATCTTAACAACAAATCATCTGACTATCATCCGCCCTTGAATCCCCGTATCACTCCGACCGCTGTGCCCTCTACCAACTTTCACTGACAACTTATGAACGCGCGAAGCGCGGCAATTTTGAATTAATGAAATGTCATTTCATTACATCTCCCTCCCTAAGAGCGAAAATCCTAAATAATATATTCATACACTGCACCTACAAGTTATCTTCGTATTCGTTTTCCTCTACTTCATCTTCTCTTGTTACGGGTTGTAGTTTTGTTATGTGGAATAAAGTTGATTCTGTTTTTCTGTTGCCAGTGTCAATCTTATAAATGGAGTTTGATAATTTCTCTATTATCTTGAAAGGGCCTATTTTTAATTCGTCTAATTTCTTCCTATTCAGTCTATTTCCGTGTTCTACATATACCCTGTCTCCTATCTCGAACTCTTGCATTTTCCTATTTCTATCAAATATCTTTTTGTTGTACTTGTGGGATTTTATTGTATTCTCTAATGCTAATCTTCTATCAGCAATCCACTTGTCTTCCTTTTCTATTGTTTTAATTTCATTTGGTAGAATACTGACGTTTGTACCATCCAGTAAATATTTTGGTGCAAAACCTGTAACCGAGTGTTCTGTTTCATTATATTTCTGTATACATTCTCTTGCTACTGTTGTCCATGTTCTCTTATTATTTTTCTCATTTATCTTACATCTTATTTTATTTACTATTGTTTGATTTAATCTTTCGTTTAAGCCGTTGGAGAATGGTGTATTCACAGCTGTAAAAATTAGTTTAATGTTATTCTCTTGCAAATATTGTTTAAATTCTCTTGAATTGATGCCCGGATATTGATCTGTCAGAATTATTCCAATCTCATCTGTCTCTAGTACTTTCTTTGTTAGTTTTATAAAATCACTTGCGTTTTGTGTTTTCGATGTCTCAATAAATGCATATCTTGTGTAGTGGTCTACTAAAAGGTGTAGGTATTTTTTTGTTGACCTAGATCCTCCAAAGCCACCTATAGTATCCATTGACATTATCTCAAATGGTTTTGTTGCTGGTCCCAGTTGTGACATTAATCCAAATTTTCCTTGACATCGTGATTTATTTTTTATGCATATTTCACATGTTTTACAAATATTTATGATATTTTTAGTTAGGTTTTTAGCGGTATATATTGGACTTATTTTTTTCTGCAATTGTCTGATGCAATATGGCATAAATCTTCATGTACCCTTTTTATAAATTTTTTACTAAATTCTTCTGAGAGGATAATCTTTTCATGTTTCTTCATTTTTTTATAATAGATCTTATTTTTATATAGTAGATTTTGTTTCTTTGCTTTTATCGTTTCATTTTTCTCTTGGTCTTCAACTATATCTTTTATTTGTATTAAATTAACTATTTTCAATAGTTCCTCTTTGTTATCTTCTGATTCTAATACAGGGTTTCGGCTCAAACAGTCCGCTTCTACATTTTTTTTACCAGGTATATATTTTACTGTAAAGTCATATTGAGATAGGTAATATGCGAGGTCACCTAATTCTTCATCTGTCCTGCATTTAATATTCATGTTCTCTAGAGGTTTGTGGTCTGAGTAAATAGTGAATTGTTTTCCAATTAGCCAGTGTTGCCAATATTTAACCGCTTCTTTCATAGCGAAACATTCCAAATATATAGCCTTTTTCCGTTTTTGAGATTCATTTAGTTTTTTTGAAAAATATGCCACCGGTTTGTCTTTACCGTCTAGTTGTGTCTGTTTTAATATTGCCCCAATACCCTCTAAAGATGCATCTGTAAAGATTTTTATTGGTAAATCTTTGTCGAATATTTCCAACACAGGTTGAGAACATAAATATCTTTTTATTTGATTAAATGATTCTTCACACTTCTCTGACCACACAAATTTTTCATTTTTTCTTAATAAATTGTGTAATGGGTCTAAAATAATTGCGCTTCTTGGTATGTACTCATGGTAGAAGTTGATTTTTCCCAAAAATTGTCTGATATTTTTTTGCGTCTTAGGAGTTGGAAACTGTCTTATTGAGATCAAATTGTCTTTAAGTGGTCTTATCGAATTGTTCTGAATTACATGGCCGAGGTACTTTACTGAGTTTGAAGCAAAGGTACATTTCTTAAACTTCAATCTAAGGCCTTCTTTTATTATTGCCTCTAATACATTTCTTATGTGTCTTATATGTTCTTCAAAGGTGGTCGAGTATATCAAAATATCATCTATGTAGTTTACGGTGTATCCTGTGAGATTGTGCTTTCTTAGAATATTGCTTAAAATTCTTTGGAAAATTGCTGGTGATGTTTTCAAGCCAAAAGGGAGGCAGGTCCACTGAAAGTGGCCCTCTTGCGTGACAAATCCTGTTTTACTTCTGTCTTCCACCCGTAGTGGTATTGCCCAAAATGCTGAGTTTATATCCAGTGTTGTAAAATACTTACAATTTCTAGTTTTAATAATCAAATCATCTATTAGCGGGAAAGGTTGAGCTTGTGGAACAACAATTTTGTTTAATTCCCTGAACTCTACACATAAGCGTGATCTTCTATTTTCATCTTTTTTAAATGCCACTGTCACTGGAGCAGCGAAAGGACTGTAGGATTCTTCTATTAAATTATTCTTTAGTAACATGGATATTTGCTTTTCAATTTCTAATTTATCTTCTATTGTACATCTATATGGTCTTTTACTACAGTATCTGTTTACTAGTAAATCTATGCGAGCTTCATAATCTCTAACTGATCCTATATCATACTTGTCCTTAGCAAAAATTGTTTTATATTCTTTCCTTCATGTCTGTTATCTTTAGACCTTTCGTCTATTTTATTTGTTATTTTCTTTTGCTCTATCTGCAAGTCTTCATTTTGGGTTAATTTGAATTTCTTTATCATATCCAATCCGATTATAAAATCATCAAAATCTTCATTTTCTACTATATATACATCCACCTCTCCTTCTAAATCAAATATTTTTATTTTTATTGTTATCAAGCCATCTGTCTTCTTCACACCATTAACCGTTTTCATATATGCTATATTCACATTATCCTTTTTTTCTTTTACTTTAATCAGTCTTGAATTTATTAATGAGACCTGTGAGCCTGAATCATAAATGCCGCTCACTTCTAGTTTATTTTCTAATAAAAGCTTGACTTTGATTAATGGTGTACTTACTCGTTTTTTTTTCTCAGTATTTATATCTACTTCAATAATTGAGTTGTTATTTACATTTCTGGCTTTAAAAGCCTTTTCAGATTCATTTTTATTTTTCTTGAACCAACACGACTCCTCCGGATGATATCTAATTCCTTTGTCCAAAGATTCACAAGTCTTACATGGCTTCTTCTCATTAATTTTATTTTTATAAAGTACTGTACCCCTCTTTATTATAGTTGAGTTTTTCTTGTACACCATATTTTCATATTTTCTTATCTCGTTGAACAAATCAGTAGTGTCGTTGAGTTCATCCCTGTTTAACTTATATAAGATAAACCCAGGTAAACCTGTTGCAATAAGATCTATCATTGTTTTGGGGTCTATCGATTTGTTTACATCTAGTATAAGCCGTTCTTTTTTTATAGCATAATCAATTAATAGTCCTTCTTTATACCTGAATCCAAGAGCATATGTGACTACATCCCATCCACGGTTTTTAAAAGTTTCTAGAAATTTGTTTTTCCATTCATTCCATTCTGAATTTATTGTTAGTTTTATGGCCATCGAGCTATACCAATCCAAACAAGATTTTTCTAAAAATAACCTCAATATTTCTATTTTTGTTTCATCTTTTGATATATTAAAGCGCTCACACTCTTTTTCAAAATTCTCTATCCATTGCGTTGCATTAGGGTTCTTGCTTGTGAATTTTTCAATAATAAATTTCTCTGAAATATGTTTTAGGGTGTGTTGATTTTCTTTCTTTGTTGTAGTTTCTATTAATTTTTCCAAGATAAGTTGCAAATTGTCATCTTTGTCTCCTGGTTGTTTTGTGCTAATTTCTTCTAAATACTGATCTAAAAATTGCATATTACCTTCCTCATCTATATATGTTTTCTTAAGATCTTCATTTAATTTTATCCATATTTTTCTACTTTGATGCCTTTTCTTTATGCTACTTTTTATTTTTGAGAAAGTGTTCGTTTTGACAATATCTGTATGATGACTTACCGGTTTCAGCTCATCAGGTAGAACATAACATTTTCCTTCTTCTGTAGATATTGAGTTGATAACTAATACATTAGATTTTCCATCATTTGAGGCTGACATCATAAATTCAAATTGCAACCGGTCCATCTTCTTTTAGTTGACAAAAAATGTCGTTTTATAAGATATATTATTGAGGATTTTCAAAATAAACCACAAATTGTTTCTCTGAAAATACAAAGTTTTGTTTTATTTAACACGCCTTAACAATATAACAACAATTATCGTTTAACTATGACAATTACACTTTTATCTCACCTGAAAATACAAAGAAACGACATTTAAAGTTCACTAATATCGCCTCCTCAATTATATCCCTTCATTTATCTCTCTACAAGTTTTTATAATAATTATCTTAACAACAAATCATCTGACTATCATCCGCCCTTGAATCCCCGTATCACTCCGACCGCTGTGCCCTCTACCAACTTTCACTGACAACTTATGAACGCGCGAAGCGCGGCAATTTTGAATTAATGAAATGTCATTTCATTACATATATATCATTATACTTGTTTATTCATTATATAATTTTTATAAAATAACAAACCTGTATATAATATAGCGACGCTACAGGAAATACAAAAATAATTTGTAAATTATATTATTATTAAGTATTAGCCTAAGGATCTATAATTGTATATAATTATCCTATTATAATTTTTTCCCAGAATAAGATATTTTTACATAGGTGTAAGGATATTATTAAATGTTATCAGGATTTAATCGAATATTTCGGCATTCTGTTGTTCCTTTCTTGCTTGGTCTACCACCTCTCCATATTCCTCATGCTACCCCCTCTCCATATCCCTCATACTACCCCCTCTCCATATCCCTCATGCTACCCCCTCTCCATATCCCTCATGCTACCCCCTCTCCATATCACTCATGCTACCCCCTCTCCATATCGCTCATGATACCCCTTCTCCATATCCTTCATGCTACCCCTCTCCATATCCCTCATGATACCCCCTCTCCATGTCCCTCATGATACCCCTCTCCATATCCCTCATGCTTCATCCTAACGTGCTCATATTCCAATACCTTACCACTTAGACACACGCCTAACTGATCTAGGTTCTTTGTATTATTTTTGACTAATCTTATTTTTTAAACTATATACGATTACTATCAAATAGTAACCACTAATAGTTATGTACTTAATTTTATTACTATATTATTTTATTTCTCTCTTCTTTTTTCTTTTAATTTAATTGCGTATTAACTTTTTTTCTTTCTTATTTTATTTTTAAACAAACTTATGAATGTTTTTTTTTATAATTTGAGGTATATCTTTTAGCGTTTCATTTTCTCTCGCTGCGTGATATCTGGATTTTTATTGACTACACCTACCCTACCATTGTCCCCATGGGTTTGTTAACCATGATGCTCTAGAAAATTTATAAATCCTGACATCCAACCTTCAATACTGACAATAATGTCAAGTCAATAAAATATTTTAGCACTTAAATACCTGTTGAACGTTATAATTTCGCACCGAGTCAACATTGACTTTCCTCCAGGACGGGATCACTCAGACTGTTGAAGTTGACATTGCCGGAGAGAATTTTAGATCGCCAAAGTTTCTTCCAGTAGCCAGATAACACAAACATTTTCTCAGCAGAAATGTAACTTGTTACAAATATTAGAATATAACTATAGCACGACGACTGTAACTGATAACATAAAAGTCTGCACTCATCCGCAAATAATATTCACTTGGATCCTTCACTGATATTTAATTCAATAACTTCATTTTTATTGATAATAAATAAAAGAAGGAGTTTCTAATTTTTTGAGTTAAATTTCACATTTAAACTAGTTCTTTCGTTTGTTTTAACCTTATATATTCCCCGTGATTTACTAAAATTTTTGAAGAATTTTTAAAGATAAATTAGCCACACAAAATGGGCTTGGGTGCGAAAACGAGTCAGCTTCAAAATTTCAAAATTTAGCCTGCTTTATACATTTTTTTTTTACATTTAAATAGTTAAGGTAATGTTGAATAATTTGCTGCCACAATAACAAAATTGCTGTAACAGGTTTTACCGTTTGTCATGACATTTTGTCCTCAGTTTTATAATGCTAAGAACATTATAATGCTAATATTATATATAATTCTAAAAGTAGAAGGGGCTTGATGAGAACTGTATACCTGCCTCGTGACTTGATGGAAGTCACTGATGGTTCCTGTTATTTTTAAGAAAGCAACCGCATCCCTCCAAAACCTCTCTACTTCCCAGAATCTTATCCTTTTCTTATATTTCTCATATATCTTTTCTTATAATATTCTTATATATACATATATGTCTCAGCTTTAGCCCAGCCCCCACTCGTCCCTAGACCTTCCACCCAGTATGTAGTAACGTAACTCCTAATATTTGTATATACCAGTACTTAATAATAAAGCTTATCTTTTTTTTCTTTTAAAATACTCTCCTCTACAAAGATTATTTGACTCTAGAACGTGACCACCTTGTTTGTCTGTTCCGTAAATGCATTACAACCCTCGAACCCTTATCGAAAACGTTGGGGTAGAAAACTATTCTGAAGAGACTAGGGTTGATTTACCCCATTAGCTAAATGTTGAGAAAACTTACATATTGAAATATCTATAATGCCCCCTGACAAATGCTTGAATAGGGAAATGAGTGGTGATGGCCGATCGATGCTGTCACAGGCCCATGTGTGCAAGAACTGACTTGTTAATACGAGACGCGAAGCCCCGTCTAAGTTAGTCCCTTGGCCCGACTTAGCCAGTGCTTAAAGGAGTTAGTAGCGGCATTAAGTTAACTTCTTCTTCTCAATGTTTGAATAATCTGCTTCTCAGTTCTTAGGCCAGTCTTCCAGTATCCCAGATGGAAGCCCGATGTCTGGAGACGGCCTATCTCCGGATGTCTAACTTCGTAACCATGGAGTAACAATAGGAAAATGGCGATAGAAATATACTACTACAGCTAAATTTCATTCCCCGGAGTTGCTACTCTCTAACGAACTTGTACTAAACGGAAATTCTCTTAACCGGATATGATCTATATCAACGCAGAATAATAACCGGAAATAAATATACATTCCGACATTATTTCCTGACGAATTTTTTTCACTGTTCAATGCCATTCTGCATACAATTGTGTCTATCATTCCATCTCGTCCTCTGACCTTTATAGTGCTGCCTACAAAACTGCAGCATTCGATCGTTCCTTCCTCGCTCGCTCCACTGCTCTCTGGAATTCTCTACCTCCTAATATCCGCAATGGTTCATCCTTGTGAACCCTCAAAACCCTTCTGTCTCAACATCTTCTCACCATCAGACAGACACTTGCTAGTTTGGGAACGAGTAATTGATTATATTATATTTTCATACTTTTGTTTTTAGTGTCGTATATTATGCTTGTATGTTACTGTTTTTGTATTAATTTAACGGTATTGTGTAGTCTTCTGCATATTCTTTCTTTGTTTCTTATAGGTGTTTCCATCTATGACTTTACTAATATTTACTAAATTATTATTTTTTCTTACAGAATTGTATACTGTATTAAGCTATGTCATTTTTTTTATGAT
This sequence comes from Acanthosoma haemorrhoidale, assembly GCA_930367205.1. Lineage (NCBI taxonomy): Eukaryota > Metazoa > Arthropoda > Insecta > Hemiptera > Acanthosomatidae > Acanthosoma > Acanthosoma haemorrhoidale. The sequence continues at coordinate 112,244,759 of OV884014.1, read as the reverse complement.
ACAATAGTTCTTTTTATTTATTGGATTTGTCATCTGAGCAATAATGTTAATCATAGAGGACTTTATCGTGGAATAATTTTTGTTTTCTATTCTATTCTATTACGTGTATTTAATTTTAACATTATTTTTTTAAACTTCTCCAAGAGTTTCTAAGTGAGTGCTGGCGAGTTCTCTCATGTCACCTTTACCCTCCATCGCTCATCCTGTCCTCTAGTATTGCTTTTCAATCAACACTTTCTTGTCAATCCCAGCCTAACTACTTAGGACTTCTAATAGACAAGCCACTTGGGGCCCTTACATCGCGTCCAAACGACAGTTAAATAATCTTTGTAGAGGAGAGTCTTTTAAAAGAAAAGAAAGAAAAGCTTTATTATGAAGTACAATCAAAACACAGGTTTATACAACTATTAAGAGTTATGTTACTGCATACTGGGTGGAATGTCTAGGGCCAAGTGGGGTCTGGGGCTAAAGCTGAGACATATATGCATAAGAAAAGGATGATTATGGGAACTAGGCAGGTCTTGGAGAGATGTGGTTGCTTACTTAAAAATAACAGGAACCATCAGTGACTTTCATCAAGTCACAAGGCAGGTATACAGTTCTGCTCAAGCCCCTTCTACTTTTAGCATTATATATAATATTAGCATTATAAAACTGACGAAACTCGCGTACAAACCTTCTAAAATAACAATAGAAAACAAGAGACTGATTTAGACCTAGACTATCCTCCATCTTTCTGGTACTGAGGAATAGAACATTGCAATCCAGAATTCTAAGTACCCTTCACGCTGATCTCAACATCCCGTTCATTCAAGACATCCCACTAGCAGAACTTCCATACCCGTCTCGTGGCGATCCTAATCCGTATGCTAATCTTCTATACTGCCATCTCATCTCTGGTCATCCAGAGCGACGCCAAAGTAACAAGACTGTGTAAACAGAACTCGTGGTTATGAGAAGGAAATATTCATAAGCAAAGCTATTATTTATGAGTTACCAGAGGGTTATTGGCTTAGGAATGGCCGAGTATGGACACACCAGAGAAAAGGTAAAGCCACGCAAAAGAGCATTCGGCGAGGAGTCTCTTTGCATTTGATCCCATGAGCCAAGAAGATGGAAAAAGAAGAAGAAAAAAGACTCATATGCATATTTATTCATGTGCGGGTAGATATGGGAGGGGGAAGCCTTCGCCCAAAGCAGGGAGGATCACGGAGTGTGCATATCTTAAATATGCACAGCACTTGAGCGTCCGTATGCATTCAATATCTTAGGTCTTCTGGCTATGTAGGGACAATGCTTTTGTTTCGGTTTCATTTTTATTGCAGGTTTCACTCTCGCCTGAACTCAAATCGCACTTAAAATCTGCAGTTGTTGGAAAAAAATGTAGCCCTTATAAGCCCCCTTCAATATTCCCACAAACGATTGTCCAGTTCCTGAGTGATCATTTCTAGCACTTATAAGAATTTTAGTTCAATTTTAAAATTTTACGACCATACGACGTTTGTTTGGTGTATTTTAAGAAGTTTCGTTGTTTTTGGAGCTGTTTAAAGTTCAAGAAAAACTCACAAACCGTGTCATTATTCATTTTAAACGACAAATACTGTCTATTTGTTATCTCAAAGCTCTTTATAAGATTAGACTCTTAATCATTGTCCTACGAATGGCCGAAAGTCGGGCATCTACTTTGACACGACAGCCATAAATATGCACCAAGTGCCTAAGACTTGATAGATGCGGACAGATAGAGAGAAGGCAACCGCGGCAATATCTCAGCCAGCCAGAGCCGACAATGCTATCAGTTCTGTTATCAGCCAAAGGCGGGGGGGGGCTTTGGGGCCTTGTTCCCCCCCGCTCAGCTCAATACTTGTTATCTCTGGGCTTACTGCTGTACTGATAATATGTCATCAGCTGTACAACAAGTAAATCTCCTGCTAAGTGTCAAAATACATGAATTACCAACAACATTTTGTTTGTATGTGTTAGTGGCGGTATTTCTTTTCATGGATAATTCGATTTAAAAATATCTGTTCTGTACAGATGTTCTCTTTATTGTTTATTTTAAGTAACAGATTAATATTTATTTTCGGCATTCAAAAATTCTTCAAATCCACCAGTTAAACAATCTTTGTTGGGGAGGGTCTTTTAAAAGAAGAGAAAGAAAAGCTTTAGTGTGAAGTACAAGCAAAACACTGGTATATACAAATATTAAGAGTTACATTACTACATACTGGAAGCCAAACAATCCCAGATCCTGTTATCTAAGCAATCTTATAATTCAGTAATTACTCACAGATACAAAGAATATTTCTTCGGATCTTCTCGGCTTGATGACAATCGTCTTCAACTTCTGACTTAAACTTCGCAGGCCCCAAGTGAATGATGTCTTCAATGTAAACTAGCTTTCTTCTTCTTTCAACTTCCTCAGATATATAACGAATTTCTTTAGGGTATTACCTGGTGAAAATATATTGAAATAGATCAGTACCCAATATCGGCAAAGTCCTGTCCTGTGGGGTATCTTTCCAGAGGTATTTGCATCGGCCTTATCACGCTATTGGGGTTGTCTCACCGTCCGTTGCCAAATGAGGGATCTCTAGATGGTGGACTCCCGTGAATTTACTGAGTATACTGCCAGGTGCCTGTTCGGTGCGCCAGTTAAATACTCTTGTAGAGGAGAGTCTTTTAAAAGAAAAGAAAGAAAGGCTTTATTATGAAGCTATCATTATTTTTTAACTTCTCCATGAGTTCCTAAGTGAGTGCTGACGAGTTCTCTCATGTCACCTTCACCCTCCATCGCTCATCCTGTCCTCCAGTATTGCTTTTCAATCAACCCTTTCCTGTCAAATACCAGACCACTTACTTAGGTCTTCTAATAGACAAGCCACTTGGGGCCCTTACATCGCGTCCAAACGACAGTTAAATACTCTTTGTAGAGGAGAGTCTTTTAAAAGAAAAGAAAGAAAAGCTTTATTATAAAGTACAATCAAAACAATGATATGTACAAATATTAAGAGTTGTGTTACTACATACTGGATGGAAGGTCTAGGGACGAGTAGGGTCTGGGGATAAAACTGAGACATATGTGTAACAGAAAAGGGTAAGGTTCTGGGAAGTAGGGAGGTCTTGGAGGGGTGCGGTTGCTTACTTAAAAATAACAGGGAACCATCAGTGACTTCCATAAAGCCACGAGGCAGGTATACAGATCTCCTCAGGCTCCTTCTACTAGTTCTTAGGAAGATTATAAATATTATTTATAAAGCAAGTATTATAAAAACTCACCGATAAAAGTATTTAAACATATAATGAGTTACTCAATGAAATTTCATGCGATTGGTATTATTATATCATATTTAATTTTGATATTTTACTGCGTTGCATATAATAGGGGGTTGCTATCTCATTTAGTTCAACGTCAAGCAGGATATGTTTTCTTATGTTCCAAAATAAATTAAAGAGAAATATTTTAAATTCTCTTTAACTTAAAAGTAAACACTTCCTCACAATTATACTTAGCTTTTGAAGTATTAGGAATTTAGTAACCCCCTGTGAAGGGATACAATAATTGAGACGAATGAACTAAGTGCACTGAACATGCTCAGTTTATTTATCCTGATAAAGACCCTGATATTTACTGCCAGTAAATACTTGACGTAGGTCTGGCCGTTTGAATTGTGAGTTGAGTTTGTATCATTATGATATTGTTTGGCCAATTGAGTTTGTATGGATTCCATTCTTCTTATTGACTGCTCTGAGAGTTACAATATTAATATATTAACTATACATACTAATACTGAAGAGTTCATGCCAGCCATTTCTAGTCGGTTACAATGAAAAAAAATTTGAGATACAAACACTCTGTTGTATGAGAAATATAAACGTGTAGAACTGAACCTTAGAAACCTAAAAGCTACCAACCCAAAATGTACATTAGGATACTCAAAACAAGTAATACAACATTAGTTATAATTCAATGAAGGTATTCGTTGCAAAATGTTATTGAGACTTTTTGAAGAAATAGTCCAATAATTGATAATTGACAAATTTGTCTTACAATGAATATAGTAAATCATTCACGCAAATTTCACAAAAACTGTTAATCAGGATATTTAGTTTGATGCCATACTCAGTATAATCGAAAACCAGAACAGTCAGACCCCCCCCCCCCCACCAGTACACAGGTTTTAAAAAATCGACAAAACCCCCTTAAAAGGTGAATTATTAGTTTAATCAAAGTACTAATTAATGTCTCTGATAATTTCATCTTTCCCTTTGGAAATAAAACCCGCGAGAGATGACATAAAAAAAAAGAATGAAGGGTTGCATTAGGTTTTTGATTAGGAAGGCTGTGCAGATAGATGTAGCTGTGAGGAGGAGGGCCTCTGCCACAATGATCTAGGACATTTTCTCCCTCCTTCTCAACTTTTCATTTTCATCTCAACTTTATCATACAGTTGTTCTTCTTCTCCTGAGATTCGCCAGTTGTTCTGTCTAATGAAACAAGACTCGAGAATTACGAGAGAGAGGGATAGAGAGAGAGAGAGAGAGAGAGAGAGAGAGAGAGAGAGAGAGAGAGATGAGTTTCGGAAGAGTTTTCATTAGTTCTTCGATAATAATAATTTACTATCGAATCTGCGTTTACTCCATTTTTATTTTGAACTAAGTGAAGGAGAAAATGTTTCGTCTTTGCATAATCGGTTGTTAATTTTATATTTAAGAAAAATAATTATAGGTCTATCGTAAGGCATTAAACTATATTATTGTTATTTATTGCGAATACGAAACTTAATTGTAATTAAGTAAGGCTAGACGTGGGATTTTTTTGGGGGGAGGGTGGCTGTTAGGTAAAATTTTCAAAAATTTATGAAATACACTGACAAGCAAAAAATTACACCCTCTTGTAAAAAAATTGGATTGTATATAATACATGGTAATTGTATATAATACTTATTATTTATTGAATTTATAAAATATTTTTTACCTTTAGTAAGGTTTTTAACGTTTATTAAATGAGTCTTTGTTTAAAAATTTAAAATCAAAATGTGAAATGTGAAACATGAAAAAAAAAATTGAAAAATAACCATTTCTACCCTAAAAGAAATTAATGACATGATCATTTAATAGCGCGTATGTCCTCCTCTTGCCTTTATTACTTATTGAAGACGCCTCGACAAACTTTCCACCAGTCGGGAAACGTCCCTTTGCTGGAGGTTAGCCCATTCTTCCCGAAGAGCCCTTTCAAGGTCCTGCAGTGTATCAGGAAGTGCTGAACGCGCTCTTATTCGTCTTCCGAGGTTATCCCATAAATGCTCGACAGGGTTCAAATCTGGAGAACGTACTGGCCAGGCTAAGACCTCAATGTTGTGCTGATGAAGGAACGTCTGTACTATGCGAGCGACATGTGGACGTGCATTATCGTGCATTAGAAATGAATGATCGCTGATTTCGATGAGGATAGGCAACAAATGAGGTTCCAAAATCTCATCTACATAGCGAGTGGCCGTCAAAGACCCTCCACGAACAACAAACAATTCTGGGCGGCACTCCATTGAAATCCCAGCCCATTAAGGAACCACGTTGAAAAGGTTGGCTCTGGGTGAAATTACAGGCTGCATACCTTTCATTTATTCTTCTCTACACCCTTTTACGTCCGTCTGGAGATCGTAGAGCAAATCTAGATTCATCTGTAAAAAGTACAGCACACCATTCGTCCATAGTCCAATGACTGTGTTCTCGAGCAAAAGCCAGCCGTGTAACTCTGTGAGTTCTGGCCAATTCTGGTCCTCTTACGAACTGCTTGAACAACGGTAAGGTGCCGGTTTCGTAAAATTCTTAAAGTAAGAAACCGGTCATCCTGTGGTTCTGTTTCCCTAGGCCGTCCAGAACCGGCCCTTCTATGGTAAGACCCAGTTTCTCGAAAACGCCTGACGACGTCTCGTAGAGTTTCATAGGGAACTCCGATGGCATTAGCTGCATATCTAATGAAACGTCCATAATCAATAAGTGCCACACCGCTTGCAACATCCTCAGCACGAAGAGGCATTTTTAAACTTAAAATTGAGAAAATTAAAATATCGAAGCCGAAAACTAAAAAATTTGCTGCTCCAGAAAGCAAATGAGACTGAATAAACATTTTTATTTCCATGGAAAGTAAACATTGGGAACGACAGTCCTTTAATTGAATTAAGGATTAGGAATTACTATCCTCTATATTGACATTTCTAATTGAAAAAAAATACATATTTATTCATAAAAGCTTAAATTTTAAAATTAAATTTAAAAGTTTACCGCACTCAAATAGCCAGCCAATAATAGTCAGAATACAGATCAAAATAGCACAAGATCAAATAATTGTAAACCAATTAGGACATACAAATCACAGTTTAAAAAATATATGGTAAAAGTTGTCAATATTTTTAATTCAAAATTGCCTATGTATACTTATATAATTGTGTATATACTTATGTGATATCACCTGGACCAAGTATGGTAAGTGTATTTGTGAAGGCCTAGGTGAAGGATTATCGTTATTGTTTAGCCTTTTAAATAAAACAATAGTTGAGGAACCATTTCATCCAGTAATAAAACCAAATTCACAGACAACATATAGTCTAAAAGTGTGGTTGGTCTATCCCTCATTTTGAAATTTACAATGTTTCGATTTGTGCTGATTCGTTCTAATAAGGATTTTTTTTATCTATTTATTTATTATTTCATTTTAATTGAGACTAGGGATGTATTTAAATCCTTCTAGGTAATAGTTTAATGTTTTATTTAGAGATTAGATTTTAAACCGTTTTAACCAATCGGACGTTTGGCGTAGACTTTTTCTATTTTGTTGTTAAATAGTTTCTATATTTTAGACTATTTTTACTGCTTATTATTTATTTGTGACTGCTACGTCTCATTTTTCTCTAAACATTCCGTTTTATTGCTGCATGGTTTGGTTTAGTTTTTATGTTTTAGTTTTAAACATTTTTTAATACGTGTCGTGACTGGTATCCTTAACCCCCTAAGGTTGGCGGGCTACTCCGTCGAAATCGTTACGGCATAAAAAGATGGTGCCACATGCCATACAGCCCATGAGTCAGTTCAAATACTGCATGAGACATTTCCAGGTCGTGTACTCTCTCGTTCCGGTGATCAGAATTGGCCCCTTAGATCGTGTGATTTGACACCTTAAGATTTCTTTTTATGGGATTATTTAAATTCAAAGGTGTATGTCAACAAGCCCACATCCACCCGTGCATTAAAAGAGGAAATTCAACGCTGCATCAACGAAATTCAACCACATTTATGCCAAATGGTCATGGAAAATTTCGACAAAAGAGTGCGTATGTGCCAGCAAAGTCGTGGAGGCCATTTGCCCGATGTGCTATTCCATAAATAACCCTACCCCAACTTTATAATCAAATAAAAAAATAACAACAAAAATACTAAAAACTGTGTTTTCTATTTAAATCAAATCTTGCGTTAGTTCTGGGACACCTTTATAAGTATGAAGCAGACAAACGTCCCTATGAACAATAAGAACACACCCTTCATATAAATAAAATAGTTTCGTATCATGATTTGGTCATTTAATTGACTAAGAAATTTGATGGGCTACATTTTCAAACGGGTACACGGCATAGTGTCATAGGGCATAGTTATAGAGCATAGTTATGGGGCATAGTTATAGGGATTAGATACGCCTGTAATCTAACAAAGATTGAATGTAAAATTTACACACTTCAAGCTATCAGAAAGACTTTAGCTATTAAATATTCGATTTGAATAAAAATATTCTCTGAATAGTCTTCCACGGCCAGCCGATCGATCGACTGCAAACACCTTCCACTGGAGACAAGACGATCCGGGGAAACCCGGGCTGGATATAAGGAGGATATGATAAGGATAAGGGACCCAGTTATAGGCTGGACGGGCAGTAAATAAAAAGGGTTGACGCGCTCTAATACATTGGGGTAGGTCTCAGAGGGGGATTTAGACTGCCACGGCCCAGTTTTCGGGAGACTGCTATTCCCCGTATTCCCGGTAAGTCCCTCTCCTCCTCCTGCCATTTCGCGGGGAGGGGGGCCATTTCCAGACCTACCCTCTCGTATAATAAGGGCACTTCGCTTGAGGAGCCCTTGTTTTCATTTTATTTTTATCTTTCTTTTTTTTTTCTCTGTCTCACTCTCCCTCTCTTTATCTCGTTATTCTCTCTCCAGGAACGAGATTCAATCCAATCAGGTTTTTTTTTTTATTTAAAGGTATTCATTCTTAAATTTTCTCTATCGAAAAGGTTCTAGTTAATACACAGATAAAAATAACAAACATACAACTATCGATTTTATACCGGTTAGAGAATGAGTTGATTCCCCCCGGCCCCCCCCATAAATGTAATAAAGGAAATAAAATAGTGAATTGACCACAGCTTTTGAGATTTGTAAAATTTAAAAGTTGTAATATTGAGAAACAATTAGAAAAGGATTGAATAAGTGATCTATACTTTTGGCTCCTACAAATTTGTTTTTTGAGTTGCCTTTGAATTTATTGTTGCCTTGTTGTATTTTCGATCAAGTGGCTACTTCATTAAAATAAGAGATACAGGACTTTTTTTAAACTTTTCGTTGTATTTTTTACTCCGTATAAAAACTGCAATACAATGAAATTGCCGGAAAAATAACTCGTTTGATGCAATTTTTTTTTCCGGCACGATAAAATCAGAGAAGATCGCAAACAAATTTCAGATTATAACTTGAAAGATGGTATTGTTGATTTTTTTTTGTTATAATAATGTTCCCAGGCAATCCCTTTGTATCTGTGAAGGGGCTATCTTGACTATTCAGAATAATAGTTATTCCATGCTGGCTTAGAATAAGGAAGGAGGAATTGAGGAAATAAGGATAAAATAGGATTCCCTGGCTGATTAAAGGAAAATCAAGAGCTTATTTAAGCAGTGTCTCAAAGAACCCTGAAGTAGATCTTTCATCCGTTTACCGGGATCGTAAAGAAGTATCTACCCTCTATTCCTGTGCGGTTAGATTTACAATTTTCCAAAATTTGTCCTCAAAGTAAAATAAAAATTCGCCCTCAACAAACAAAAAATTCGTTATGATCACGAACAGGATTTTTGAAAGTCCCTCATTTTTTCTGCATGGGATGTGGCCGATAACGAAACTGTGAAGGCTTTTAACTCCAGTAAAGAGAAAAAAATTGATTTCCTATTGGCCTAAATCAGTTTATTCTAGCGACCAATAGGGTGACATTGATATCGTGACGGATGCTCAATAGTGATTTAATTCAGCATTGTGCTTTTTTATTTTATTACATTTCCAGATAAATGTATTAATTAATTATTGTTTAGGATAATTTGTATGGCCTCTATCGGACAATTATTAAAACAATTAAAGCTCTCACAACATTATATATTATAAACAGCTTCATTATTATAAAATTACAATATGCCTCATTGGGCAATAAGTAATTGAGATAAATGTTCTCATTCAAACTATATTTTTACAATTTTCTCTCTCTCGCTCATTCATAAAGTATTTACAAACAGCCCAGAGACCTCCCAAGTCCACACGGTTGTCACCTCCCTCGCATGAGAAAGAGGAAGCGGAGTCTTGGGAAGTCCCCCGCGCTCCTCCGTCAGCCGCGTCACCGGATCTCGCAACAGTAAAGAATTAAAATTCATTTTATTTATTAAAAAAAAACAACTGACAATAATGGCTTTAGTTTACTGTAAATACTATTAACCATACAATGGAGGTGACTGCAGAAGGACAGTGTGAGTGAGGAGTTGTGAAAAATTGGCCCAGATCAGTATTCTGCAGAGTTTATATAGGCCTGCTTCCTTGTTTAATGGTTTACTACTTTAGTTTGTTCGCTTTATGACAAACCAACCTTTGTTAGATTACAGAGGTATCTAAGCCCTATAACTATGCCCTATAACTATGCCCTATAACTATGCCCCATAACTATGCTCTATAACTATGCCCTATAACTATGTCGTGCACCCGTTTGAAAATGTAGCCAATCAAATTTCTTAAAAGGCACGTCCTATCGTGTAACGCTCCATGTTTACTAAGCCTTAACTGCGGCCACCAAACTTTCATTATTTTTGAGATAATGTTCAACAATAAAGACACGTTGTTCTATCGTGTAACGCTCCATGTTTACTAAGCCTTAACTGTCAGCCGTCAAATCGTTTTTTTTTAGGGTTGCCAGAACTTTACTGCACAAATGGCGGCAGATTCAAGTCTTGCGTTAATTCTGGGACACCCTTTGCAACTGTCAGATTTCGTATATGTATTTTCTCTAGCATTAGTGTACTCTTCTGCACAATTTTTTAAAAGTTTTCTACCATTATTCAAAGTAAAATCTTCGGACACCTGTGGTAAATACCCCGTAGTTATCGAAATTAAAACTTAAAACCTAACCAATATCGTTATCGGTCACTCGTACGTTGTTGTATTTACCGAAACTAATGAGTTAATGGATAATGTTTTTATTTTGTGTTGAATTCGATGCGCTTGCGCTGTTTCAATCTTGGATTTTACTGTGTACTCCAGGGGCTACACAACCCTGCAAGAACCCCCCCTCTATAAAAGGAAGAGCTAATTACTTTAGTGGGAAATGTTTGAAGGCCGGGCAGGTACAGGGCAGCGAGTCAACTCATGTATATTAAACGATCTGCTAAGGGCGCATGGGGCAAACATATTCCCTGGGACAATATTAGCAGTGTAACCCTTAAACTCCGTGTACGGCAAAAGGGCTCAACTTAAATTTTCCAATCTTAGCTTATGTGTTGGAAACTATTGTACGTAGCAAACGGTATTCCGTATTGTCGTCGGTAACACTGTCGCAGTCGTCCGAGAGAGATTTCTGACTTGTAAGGTTGTGGTGTTTCCGCGTCTGGAACAAAAAAAGTCCCAAAAAGAAACTTACACCCTACAATTAAGTCATCGCATCAGTCGTACATATCCTATGCTTCATCAGTATCCTCCACATGTAAAACTAACTATAACAAACTAGACATGGGTATCATCAACGACATAACCTTGCTATACAGAATAACCACGATACAATACGATAAGAATTTTTCCGTTCTCTCAAACTGAAAGTTATTTCAATAAAACAAATAACTTCTGCAAATCCACAAGTTCTTTTCAGTATGTACACATCTGAAATTGTTGGGACAAACTATCAGAAAGCTACTGTAATCGCTTTCGCCGACGACATTGCGGCTTACAGCAGCAGCATGAGTGCACAAAGAGCTCTTACACACGCCGAGTCAGTTTGTAACGTTATCAGTGACAGACTGGGCATGTTAAACATCAGTGTGAACGCGGGGAAGACCGACTGCCTAATCTTCTTCCTCCAAAAGGGGAAAAATTCTTGCCAAAATCATATAGTATAAAGAACTCACCGGCTTTCTCAATGCACTATCTGGGTATAAAAATGGATAGGCATCTCCATTTCTCTACTCATTTTAGCAATAAAATAGAAAAAAGTACGACACAGGTCTTACCGGCTATCGCACTTGCTAACTTCACCCAACCTGTCACTTCGTCTCAAATTGATGATCTGTAAATGTATCCTCCGGCCAGCTCTGCTGTACGGTGCCCAGCTATTTACCCACTTGACTGACAATACAGCCAAATGTCTCCAACATTTCCAGAATGGAATCATTCGAAAAGTGGTCCGACATACCTCTTTCGAGAGGTTGAAGAACGCTGACCTGCACCCGTTGCTTGGTGTGCCGTCGGTGGGTGAGTTCATCCGCCGGAGACACATTAAGTTTTTTGACTCGTTGCAGCACCTGACAAATCCAGTGTTTAACACTATGACCCCACCACCCCTCCCGCATCGATGGCAACAGACTGTCGGAGAAAAATTAGGATAAGAATTAGTATGTAAGTTAGTTTTAAGGTTGAACAAAAAGGTGAGCCCCATCACCTTATTAGTCAGTTCAGTCAAGTCACGTAGAATGTATATCATTATACTTGTTTATTCATTATATAATTTCTATAAAATAACAAAACCTGTATATAATGTAGTAATGCTACAGGAAATACAAAATAATTTGTAAATAGATTCGCCAGAGGATCTATAATTATATATAATTATCTGTAAATTTAAAGGGGCTATGAAGGATTAAAAAAAAAAAAAAAAAAAAGTTCGAGGTCCCCACTATCACCGAAGCCATCCAAAGAAGACACATCAAGTTCTTTAACTCGATGAAACATAACCAAAACCCTCTATTCCAAGACCTGACACCCCCACCACTACCGGCAAGATGACAACTGTCAAGATCTGGGAAAGCAGACCAAATGGTGGAGATCACGGCGCTTGGCCTTCCAATAACAAACCTCTAACGGGCACCCATCACTGCTATCCGACTAAATAAGACTGCACTACATGCCTAGAGGGACTCTAGGCCCAGCCACCAGTGGACTCTCACCACTGTACCGCAACAATCAACCTCTACCAAGGTTTCCCACACTCCTTAATTCTCTCACACCACCTTCAAGCAGGTACTCCTAGTACAAGGATCCGCTCAACCCAAATATTCCTTTTTTTTTCTCTTATCCTTAATCTTCTAATTAGAGAGCTAAGAAAAAAAAACTATTTCGGGAGATTGGTAACTACAGGGAAAATTCTTTCAAAAGATGCATTCATAGCAGAACCAAGCAGGATTGCTAAATTAATATTTTCTGACACATTTATAGTACGGATCCCACAACTCAAGTACGAAATCGCTTAAATATTGTTCTGGCAGTCAAAAGACAAATTGTCTTAATTTAAATTGGAAATTTTTTAATTGTATTGTAAATAGTCTATTTATTTAATTATTTTATATTAATATGGTTTTAAAATGGTGCACCTTATATCTAACCACAAATGATATATATATTCCAAATAATACTTTTGAGAGCTCAAAGAAGCTGTCATCTTCCGTTTTCTGAAATGACACTCGGTAATTAAAATATATATATTTAAACTATTAACGTCCTGAGCGTCAGTGGCTCTTGGTCAGTCTTCACTGGCGAGTATCCGGTGACGCGGCTGACGGAGGAGCGTAGGGGACTTCCCAAGACTCCGCTTTCTCTACGCATGTGGACTTGGGAGGCCTCTGGGCTGTCTGTAAATATTGTATGAATGAGCGAGTGAATGATGAATTGTAAATATGGTATGAATGATAGTATATCTTAATTACTTATTGCCTAGCAAGGCAGATTGTAATTTTAGCACAATAAAGGAATTATACAGAATTAAAAATTAAATTATTAACAGTGCTGTTTTGCGTTAATTTTTCTTAGAAAATACTAAAAATTTGTCCCATAATTAATAAATAAATAAAAATAAAAATCTATTAAACAACCTAATACACGAATCTCAATGCAGCTCACTTAACCCTCTTCACTCTACGATTGGTTTTATTTAGGGTGTATAGAGGGGGTGGGTTTCTTAACATTCGTGTGATCATTATTTCTTTACTTTTATTTATATTATCCGATATTAGGGAATCCAATTTCATTTCAATGCTTTCGATGCTATTAATTAATTTTGTACTATGTTTTGCATGGTGTAGCAATGCAATTATATTGTTATAATAACGCAATTGGGTTGTTTCCGAGTAGGTTTTTTATTTTGGTTTTCCTACTATTTGAAAAATTGTGTATGTATATATAACAATTTGAATTGTAAATTAAATATTAAATAAATTTTTCTCGTTCTTAATGACTAGCTTTTTCCATTCAGCCAGTGCTATCATGATATTAATACAAAAAAAAAAGTGGTTCTCAGCCCTTCTTTTTAGCAATTTGCCCACTTTGAGGTAGTTCAACCATGGTCGTTGAGGAGCTATGATAATATATTTATATGATTTATAAATGTCAGCCACATGAACTGGCCATCTACTTAGTGTAATCCGAAGCTTTAGGTCAAAAGTTGCCATGAGTACAGTTTGCAACTGCCCTCACCTCTCACTGTTCAATAAGCGAGACAGAACAGTATTACTCAATTCAAACTTGTAGATATGAAGAGAGGGTGGGGGAGAGAGAGAGGGTGGGGGAGAGAGAGAGAGAGAGAGAGAGAGAGAGAGAGAGAGAGAGAGAGAGAGAGAGAGAGAGAGAGAGAGAGAGAGAGAGAGAGAGAGAGAGAGAGAGAGAGAGAGAGAGAGAGAGAGAGAGAGAGAGAGAGAGAGAGAGAGAGAGAGAGAGAGAGAGAGAGAGAGAGAGAGAGAGAGAGAGAGAGAGAGAGAGAGAGAGAGAGAGAGAGAGAGAGAGAGAGAGAGAGAGAGAGAGAGAGAGAGAGAGAGAGAGAGAGAGAGAGAGAGAGAGAGGTCCGATGTCGAAAACTTATTAAAGTCGACATGAATAAAAAATGAGTTCTGAAATGTAAGCGTTACTTCCCCATTAAATCCCGGACAGCATTATTCCGACTTACTTGAATAAACCTGAATAAATGAAATCGTTTACTTTATTGGATGTAATCTTGTATTTTTCTTTATTTTTTTTATATAAATTATTCCAAAGTTAGCCGAAAATTTTTTTATTGTTTGTCACTATTAATGCTAATGTAAAATCTTCATGATTTGTTATACATTCTTTAATCGACTATTTGACGGGAACTTGATCTGAATTGACTGGAGGGTGACATGCCCCCAGGTCAGGCTGTCAGCGATTGTGTTTATGATAATGAAGTCAGTAGACCGGGTCATTTCACTGATTCGATCATCCAACAGCCGTTCACTTGAATGAATTGTAACTGATCATTGAAGTTAACTTAACAAAGGCTGCTAGTTCAGCGTTAATTTCATTCCTTCTTCAAGTGTCAAGCAAATCTGTATATGTTGGGCTTGGTACATCAAGCATATCCAATCATTTTAATCAAAAAAGTCCTGAGCACAGTAGCTAATGGCTCTTATTACGTCAGCAACAAAACCCTTCATAATGATCTTAACATACCCTACATTCTCGAACTCATCCCTTCCAAGTTCATCAAATTCCATAGTAACCTATCCAACCACCCTAATCCCATAGCACAGTCATTGCACTGCGCCACACATCCCTATAATCCTCCTCGGAGCCCCGACTGGGTCGTATCCGCTTTCGCGGCTGACGGAGGAGAGTGGGGGACTTCCCAAGACTCCGCTTCCTCTTTCGCATGCGAGGGAGATGACAACCATTTAGATTTGAGAGGGGCTGTTTGTAAATACTGTATGAATGAGCGAGCGAATGAAACTTGTAAAAATATAGTTTGAATGAGAACATTGATCTCAATTACTTATTGCCCAATGAGGCAGATTGTAATTTTATCGTAATTCAGATTTGATTTTTGAAATAATATGTAGGGCTCTCGTATGTAACTCCTCCATGATACGAAGGATTGAACCCCGAAATGGACTGCGAATTTGATCCATATCCATAAATAGATGTGCGTGTTACGAGATTTTATTACTGGCCGTGTTTCAGCCTTTAGTGGTAATAGATAAACAACACACGTTTGAGTAAAACGAGGCCTATGCTGACGGTGTCAGTTCATCATGGAAGTAGTGTTAAGTAGACACATGAATGTTTTTTATATAGATATTATATAACTAAGATAATAATCATAAATGTACTTATAAAATGTTATTAAATGTATGGAAAGGAATATTAATCTCTATCAAATAGTGACAAACAATGTCAAATCCGACAATTTGAATAACTCTCCTTTATTTAAAACAAATGAGATTATTCGACTTCCTTAATCGTATGAACTGCTCTGATCTACTTTTTTTAATTTCATTATTGTTGGACCTCTTAAGGTCCAAGGTTAACCCAAAACTGCATTGTATTCTATAGAGTCCAAAAGTGATATTTTTTCAAGAAAGAAGCGGGATGGATATCCCAAAACTAGAAGAATACATCAAGATTCAAAAAAACCTTCAAACATTGCACTGTTCAACATACAGATTTTGATTCCTCTTTAAACAGCTTATAGCTATATTAACGAATTACATAATAACTGTTTGATATATTACAAACGTTGCATTTTTTTTTTTTTTTTTAGAAGACGAAATAAAATAAGCAAAGTTTTATATTCTGTATTTTCTCTCTATTATATATTTGTCATTCACTCGCTCAAAATACAAACAGCCCAGATGCCTCCCAAATCCACCTCGCATGCGAAAGAGGAGGCGGAGTCTTGGGAAGTCCCCCACGCCCCTCCGTCCGGATACGAGCCATTGGAAGCCTACGAAGAGCGCGAGAGCCACATTTGTATTATATAAAATAGTTTTTTTTTTCCACATTTTTTTTATTAAACTATAAATTATTTTGAATGTTTTTAGCAGATTTGACACTTAATACCTTTTAATATATAACGTAAGAATACATTTAGCGTTTCTCCGTCTTACGTTTTATCATATAAAATATATGGGTAGACCAATGTTGAAATAATGAAAATCGTAGAGTTGGAAATTCAACAGAAGAAAAAGTTGAAAATGAAAAAGTGATGTCGAGGAAGGACTACTTTAGCAGACAGCCTCTGTTTTATTTAGTCGCGTATGTTTTAAAGAAATAATGGGAACGTTGTAAAGCTTTGACTTTTCAAAACAATGTCTTGCGTTCGAAGGGTATACAATCTTTATCTTATTTCTCTATCTCTACTCTTATTTATTAAACAGTTGGCTGGATCCGGCCCGGGGGTTGGCGAGCCAAGCGAACAGCAGAGCCCCCTAGTAATTAAAAAAATCGATATTTGAGTTCTTCTACTGAAAGCTATTGATATAGTTTTGCACATTAATGACCAGGGAATTCCCGCTTGTCAGGTAACAGGTACAATTCGACAAACTAATCTCCATGTGACCTTTTTTAGATAAGGTCAGTTTCTAGGGTTGGACTTTTGACCTCAGTGAGCCCCGGGGCTATAGTCTTCAACTGATTAATAACTTAGAACTACTCAAAAGTATTAATAGGAAATCGCATAAATAACAACCCCCCCCCCACAATGTTTGTTATCTCCTGCGTACAGATCGATATAAGCGGTTGCTGAAGCATTAAATATTGCAAAATGTCGATATTGTTGGCGCACAGACAGAGGAAAAAATTACTTCTAACCATCCCTTACATAGATCACGCATCTATAACGCAGTCATATTTTATGTTCAAGTAATAAAATAGTTCCATAGCTAATACTGGGGAACATAAATAAGGTGACCAAAGAAATGGCCACTAATTTGGGGATTTCCGAAGTTGCTGGATTCGAAAAAATGCGCGCAAGCCGTTTCTTTGGATTGTTTTTTTTTTTTTTTTGAGTTATCAGTTTAAAACTAGTCCTAATTTCACTCATACCATGTATACAGTTCACGCTGTATTTAAAATATATACGGACATATGTACAAAGGTCAGGATTTCCCCTTAATTACTTGCTACATTCCAAGCAAATGAAGCGTTTGAAGAGATATCTTGAACTCAACGAATTTCCATGAGTGCCACCTTTGCATTCATATTTTTGACCGGAAGATTGTTAAAAGACTGCAAATCACAATTGTTTCTTCGTAACAGAATATATCAGCGAATGAAATGGAGGCTTGGTGTCAATGATAGAAATTATATAAAAAAAAGGCTCAAATAAGAATGTTATTTTAAAGTCGAACCATGGTAGTAGTTCTAACAAACTAGAAGCTGCTCCAGTTTTTAAGGCTCCAGCAACAGCGACAATTTCCTCAAAGTCGCCTGAGAATATGACAGAAGTTAAAATAACCGGGTTCTCCCCAGTCGGAAGAAAATAAGGGAAACCCTCGTACTCCTCAACGACTTGGTCGCCCTTGGCACTTAGTCCTTCATAACCACACCTTCACCGACTCTTCGCTAAGTGGCAATATCGGTGCTCTGGGGGGCCTTCCCTCCCGAAGGTAACGGCGCCTTTTACAGTGTCCTCTCTGGGTAACTGCTCCAGGAACGGTGACCTACATCCGGTAACTGTTATCGGTTCCGGCCGTATAGTTCCACGGCTACACATAAATGCAGATTTTCACTTCTCTCCGGTGTTTTTTTTTTTTTTTTTATATCCAAGCCCAAAGTATGTTGGTCAATTTTCAAATATAAGCATAAAAACAAAAACAAAAATATCTTCTCTCCTCAGAGCTGTTACATCGTGCTAAGTGCTTTCAGCTATCATTCTCAATCAAGCTACTAATAACTGCTAATGGAAGATTGTTCATTAATTATAAAGATGAAAGTATGATAAGATTAATGATAAAAAAGGTACTGTAGCGACCACTAATTAACTACGTCAGATAAATTACCCTATACTCTATTGAACCGAGTTTGCCATGTATATATTGTAAATGATTGAAATATACAATTGTAAATAACATTACCAAATCACAAGTTGTATCAGTGTAAATATTGTAAACAATAAATGACGTAGCTGCAGACGAGTTCACAGGCAGCCCCTAAAGTCCCCGGGCCAGCAGAAAGTACCTCCTGCAAGCCGATTGGCCGAAACGAAACGCTTGCTTATTGGCCGCTCCTGGCTGTATATTTTATAATTTATGATAAGCACTTTATTAGAATAGAAGATAAAAAGGTTACAGAGGTGACTGGCCTATTATAAGTGCGTCAGAGACTAGTTAATTACTGCTACATATATACGAGCAGAATGTGACTTAGGCTTAGGCTTATATAGTGTGAAGAGAGGGGGCGATGTTTGTTTAAATAGGAGAGGTTCCTGATGCCTTAGCTATATATTAGTCCGTTGTTGTCAGATCCCACACCTTCCTAGTGGGATTCTCTGGCTTTTTCTCGCTAAAACTAACGCATACTATGAAGGGATCCTTCCATGCAGACGAGGGTCTCTGGAGCCCTACAAAATGAACCTAGTAGCGTCTCCAGTGGTCCAGACTGCATCTCTCCGGTTCACACTCGCCTTTGGGATCCAGACGGTTTTCGCCTACGGTCAGATACCGAGTGTGTGGTCATTCACCACATAAACTACCTACCCTATACCTTTTCTCCTAAACATAGTGCACTGTCGGGGTACATACCTATCAAATAGATAGTACAGTAGTAAGACCCGTCATCAAGCAATCATCCACGTTATAGAGAGTTCAACTCTCTCACCGTTACTATGACAACTAGACCACCTCGTGACGGGCCGACACGTACCATAGTCGATTAATAAATAATAATATTTCATGATAGACAAAACAACAGCATCAATTATTAAAATAAATAAACATGTTAGGATACGTTACTATTAATGTTTTGAATCACACAACTTTATTATGATAAAATTACAATCTGCCTCATTGGGCAATAAGTAATTGTGATAAATATTTTTATTCACTCCCTCTGATTCATACAGTAAATTAAATATTAAATTAGTACAACTTTAAATACAGTCAATGTTTCAGAATAAAATAATTTCTGAAGGCCTCCGTTTAAAAAAGCCTGCGCCAGCCATTGCAATATCTGTGAGATGTCACCACTTCCTCATTGACAGATGTCACCAATCACGGCCAATCCTCGTGTACCGAGGCAATTTTCAACTATTCGGAGCTCGCAGTATCTAATTATTATATTATTGAGTTGGAAAAGTTTTTTTTTTTTAGTATTTTCAATTAACGACGTCAAAGTCATTTATAGTGTCATATATCAAACAGGCCCTTCATTTGAAATCGTATGAACCCGGGACACTCATAAAGGCCAAATCGGGCAGACACGAGGGTGAAAACAATGGTTTTTGGTTTTCCAAAAAAAAAATACACATGCTCATTGAAAGAAATACGAGCTAAGAGAAAAGCCATTTCCACTGCTAGATTGAAGAAACTTTTCCTCTCGAAGCGGTTAACTCTTTTCCTATCTGCCAGTTCCTTCTCCAGTATCGGCTTGTCCAACTTTTTATCTGAAGGATAGTTTTAATTGACTCTCCTCGCACCCTGATATCATCTTCCCACTGCTCTTGAACTGTGTAGATTGAATGTTTCGAGGGGGGGGATACGGTGTCCCCCCTAGGAGCTATTTCGAGCTTGTATCAATTTATTCTCAAACACGAGCACTCCCTGGAATCGATATGTCAATACCAAACACGTACACAACACTGTACATTTCAAGATTGACGTAAACGGCTGCGTTATGTCGTACTGAGTTCGCCATTTTTAATAGTAATTTATTTTCATTTGGCTAATAGTTACTAAGAATAGTTTACGGAATTTTTAGAGCCTTCTTCCAACGAAGTAATATTGTGAATCTGAATTAGCGGAATGATATGAGAGGGACTGCTAAAACGTGAATACCAATCATCGATTGTTTAAAGAATAATCGATCGAATGCAACAGAAATTCGATCACCCCTATTGTCATCGTCATGAAAACACACACTTGGGATGAAGAGGCTACTTGGCGCAGTGTTACCACACTAATCACTAATCTGCTCATTGCTTAATGATTGACATTATCCAAGTAAAGACATCACGTGGCTAGAAGAAAAGTAGTGCACAGAGCAGCAAGAGGGCTTGTCGTGTATTGCGGGTCTCAAGTAATGTTTTACTAGTAATGGTGTCTTACTCTCATTGCAGTGGCACACCATACAAGCACTAATGTTTTTAGTTTTATTGTTTCCACTTTTATCATAAATGTTGGACTTACTGATTGATAATATTAATGATGTTTAGTTTTAGTGCCTTGTAGCGACCGCTAACTACATAAGATAAATCACCTTATACTCTATTGTATATATATTGTAAACAAATGTAAATAACATGAACTAAATGTATTATAGACCAATGTAAATAACATGTGTTAAGCAATAAAAAATGCGGGGGCCAAGTAGTTACATGAGATGGGTCACCAGCTGTCAGTCACTGGTACCCCAACAGATGAGGGAACCGACCGCAGACCCTAAGCAACCCTTGCCAGCCTCCCAGAGGACAATGAAGTCGAATGCTATTGGTTACACCAATCCAGTCCGACCAAACCGGTAATCCAGTCTGCCTCTCTCCGGTTCACACTCGCCTTTGGGATCCAGACGGTTCCCTCAGATACCGAGTGTGAATTCGTGGTCATTCCAAGACCACATAAACTACCTATAACCTACCCTGTACCCTTCTCCTGAACATAGTGCACTGTCGGGGCACATACCTATCAAAAATGGAGTCAGATAGTAAAGCCGTCATGAAACGATTGTCCAGGTTATATACTCAAACAATCCTCACTTGTCACCAGGGCTAGGGTGACAAGGCACCCCCCTCGTGACGACCCCACATGTCTGTTAGGATATATAAGCAATTTTGGTTCCATTGTCCCTGTATATGGATATCGAGACAATTATTACAGAGTCGGCCAATCTTAACAGTTTTTTTCTTGTCAATATCAATCAAAAATCTATATTGGGATAAAATTACAATCTTTACAAACGGCCCAGAGACCTCACAAATCCACATGGTTGTCACCTATCTCGCATGCTAAAGAGGAATCGGAGTCTTGGGGGGGGGGGGCCAATCGGAGAAACGAGGGACCCCACGTTTCTCCGTCAGCTGCGTCACCAAGAGCGCGAGAACCACATACGCTCAGGACAGGATTGTAGAAATTGGCTTCAAAACTGGCCATTGCCAGGACTCCCACTGTTACGCATGTATAGCAGGTCACGAGGCTAGTTCCGCTTTATTCTCCGAGGAGGATTATAGGGATGTGTGGTGCAACAATTACTGTGCTAGGGGATTAGGTTGGTTGGATAGGTTACTATCGAATTTCATGAACTTGGAAAGGGTGAGTTCAAGAATGTAAGGTATATTAAGATCATTATGAAGGGTTTTGTTGCTGACGTAATTGAACTTTTGATTGAAAGGATTGGATACGCTTGATGTTCGACTTTTTTGCTGTCCCCCATAGCTCTATTCCGTATGCCCAGATTGGCTTAAGTATAACTTTTGTTAATCAGAAATTTTCTTTCTATGGAGAGTTGGGATGCCTTTCGAAGTAGTCTATTCAGTTGTCCAAAGCTTTTTTGTCAATAGTGTTCAAGTTCAGGCAATAGCGTATTGAGTGGGACAATCGTTGTCAATTCTCTTCCAAAACTTTAGCAGCAGTACGTATTGAAGGGAACATAAAAGATAAAACTTTTAATGAGGGTTATTGTAATATCAATCAACGATTTCTACATTCATAGAATCGTATAAATCGTATTTCTTTAAAACGCTTTTCGCAAGTTCTGAAATTTGTTTAAAGAGTATTTCTCTCATAACGCTCTTTCAATTATTATTTTTCTAAGTTTCTTTATAATTTGCACATCTAAAAGTCAATGACAGCGAGACTAAAATAGTAATGCATTGGTTTCAGACGAAGAGCCGGAGGACCTGCCAGACGGTTCTTGCTTCAGGCGTACCCTCGGACCCAAGAACCAGTTCAACCCTAGAACACAGGCCATCCGGCCTGCCAAGGTATTTACGTAGATGAGTAATAATTGGCTTTATCTACGAAAAATTGTATTATGTATAATATGGCTTCGAACATGCAAACATAGAACCACGTAGCTCATCTAGTATTCCCAGAACCTGGGCCATAGAAACGGTTTCTTGCGCAAGGGGACATTTTCTAGATTCGATGTTGTGACGCATTTGTTTTTATAATATATGTATTGCCGAAAGGATAGCGAATATGTATCTGTGCTCAGACAAAATATGTCTTGTTTGAAATCTTGCAATATTCTTACTAATATCATTAAATTATTAGCTGAAGAAAGAATATATTCGTGATTGTGATCGGAACTCCTTTCATTCAATATCTGATTTCTTCAATCGGTATCGCCAACCCTCAGCAAACGACGCAAAACATCGGAATAATTTTTTTTTTTTTTTTTTATTTTTTTATTTTCACCTCCATATGAAATTCCACAGTAGCCTTTCCAACCACCCTAATCCTGTAGCACAGTCATTGCACTCATCCCTATAATCCTCCTCGGAGACTGAAACGGCAGTGGCCTCGTGACCTACTATAAACGCGTGACTGTGGGAGTCCTGGCAATGGCCAGTTTCTCCAATCATGTCCTATTGTATGAATGATGCTGTAAATATGGTATGAATGAGATCATTTATCTGTATTATTATTGCCTTATAAAAGGCACAATAAAGATTGTTAGATCACCTCCATTTAGAAAGCTCTGACAATAATATAGTCTAAGAATAAACATTACTGTTCAAAATTTTTTAGCAGTTCACTTCCAAAGCTTTTGAATTAAATATAATTTGCATATGGGTGCGAAAATATTCTCGAGAAATTTAATTCTCTTTAGGATTACGGTGTAAATATGTTTCTAGGTGGCATATGACACAGTTGTTTTTTGAAAAAAAATAAAACTTCTTTTAATCTAACCAACCTCCGGCGGAATAATGTCAGATCAGAAGATTTTGTTCCCATTTTCAGTATTTAACAGACGATTTTTAATACATGGCTGAAGTTGAAATGTACTCTTGTTGAGTCGCTAACAATCTTTCATTTATGTTAACTGCATGAAGACATAATAGTTAAAACAGCTGATTTCGGTATTTTTAACATATGTTTTTGTCCACTGTCGTGAAAGACTACATTGTTGTATTGTCTTAGGGTTGATAAAAGGATATTTATTTAATATTTCGGATGGATCTTCGTCATAAAAAACATTGTTTAAGAATGCTAAGGACAGCGTTTTGGGGCCAATATAGGCTGTAATGTTTACTTTTGTTTTTTTAGAAAATCAATGTAGGTTCATTAGGTTTTTTTGTTAGGTTGTTCCAAAGAGCAGACGAGCAAACTTAGTCATTTCATCGCAAAGTAGAGCTTTCGGCTTGAGTTTCAATTAAGGATTTCTGCGTCGAAACGGAATCCTTTAGTAGGATATGTTACTTTTATGAAGGGATGAATAATTCACCTCTCTTGTAAGAGCGAATAATGTCTGAATAGCCCCTTAGCTCTAGGCAAGTGACGTAGATTTTCCTCAGCAAGCAAGCTTTTCGAATTTTGTTATTTTGTAAATTCTAAAAACGAAGAAGGAATGGTTAGCAAAATGATCATTATAAATAAGCATCCCCCCACCCATAAATTCAATGAGAATTAATGACTGGTTGCTAATGGTGACAATCGATTGCCCCGCCTCTATTGACTTCATACAATCGATTAATCTAGTAACTATCGAACATGTTGGAGGTGTCTAATCGCCATTTTTAAGTACGACATTTTCCTACTTCAGTTGACTGAATGAAAAACCTTACATTTTGTGCATGTATGTAATTACCTTTGAGACATACTCTTTAGAAATTTATATAATAAAAGGTGATCAAAAAGAAAAAAACGGATATTTATTACTAAAAATTCTAGTATAGAAAAGTAGTTTAATAGAAAATTCTAAACAGAATTGTGAAAATAAAATAAAAAAAATACTTAAAAAAAAGATAAAAGGCACTTGCTGCTCTACTCAAACCATGGCTTTCTCATTCAACTACCTCTGCATCTCTCTCTCCTAACCTCGCTGTTTTAGTCCGGCGTTGTCAGAACCCACTCCTTCCTAGTGGGAATCTCTGCCTTCGTCTCGTTAAAACTAGCACCTCCTTGGGAGAGACCTCTCCCTCGCGGGCTACGGTTGCCGTGGCCCTACAAATTTTACCAGCAGTGTCTCCCTCGGCAATCCAGTCTGCCTCTCTCCGGTTCACACTCGCCTTTGGGATCCGGACGGTTTTTGCCTACCCTTAGACACCGAGTGTGAATTCCTGTTCCTCTTCTCTCGAACATAGTGCACTGTCGGGGCACACACCTTCTAAGATCTTACAGAGTCCGATCAAAGCGAATTAAGCTTCCCCCCGACTAGGCCGCCAGCAAGGGTAAAAGACCACAGGTCTACCTCATATTATCTCTTTCTTGGCGCTCGCCTGACGGCGGCTAGAGGTTGTAGCGACCCTAGGCCGTGGCGGGCGTCTCCTCCCCACTTCGGGGACACGACACTTGCATTTTGTCCATGCATGTAATTACCTTTGAGACATACTCTTTAGAAATTTATATGATAAAAGGGATTAAAAAGAAAAAACGGATATTTATTACTAAAAATTCCAGTATAGAAAAGTACTTAAAATAAAAAACAAGTTTATTTCTCATTTTTTAAATTAAAATCTTAAATTTACATTTGGTCGTTTATTACGAAATTGGTGGTTTTTTTTCGCGTCTTCACCCTGTGAAATCTTAACGTATTTTGGCGCTCATCTTCAACTTAGCTTTAAGCTCACTAAAGAGTTACCCTCAGCCTGACTGAATATGCTGACTCGAAGTCTATGATGAATATGCTGACTCATAGTCTATGATGAATAGATCAATTTTCAAAATGTATTCTCCACTTCCACAGTTATCTCGTGTAAAATTAAAGCAATTTTAATTATAGATTAATGAAACTATAAGCACAGTCAGCCAATTGTAAAGTGAGATCTTTAACTAATCAACTATACTATTTTAATTTAACTCG
Organism: Acanthosoma haemorrhoidale; assembly: GCA_930367205.1. NCBI lineage: Eukaryota > Metazoa > Arthropoda > Insecta > Hemiptera > Acanthosomatidae > Acanthosoma > Acanthosoma haemorrhoidale. Next base: position 112,219,299 of record OV884014.1, on the reverse strand, counting down.
AAAAGTTGATTGTTAATTGTTTAAGCGACAGTTGGAGTCTGGTCAAATTTGAATTATTCTACCAAACACTGCAAAACAGTGACTCTTAAAAATAGTGGTCGATTTAAATTGAATTTAAAATTTCATGAAGGATTGTCTAGCTGCGCCTTCGCCACTGACTAGTTAACTTGCAAAGTTCAACTGTTGAAAAGTTCTGTACTTCATCATGCAAATAGTAGAAGTTTGGAAAGATTTTAATATTTAAATTCAATTTGGACAATCCACTGTTAAATTACAACAGAAGGAGATGAACAGGGCATCCCGAACTTTCAAGTCGAGGCATAAATAATGAACTAATTAATTTCAGTAAATATTGCTGCAGCGAGGTTGTTCCAAGGAAGTATGTATTTGGTAAAAATTAAAAGTAGGTATTTGATTAAACCCTTGAGGTTCCAAAAACAATAATAGCCACTTATCCTGAGGAGAAGTGTCAAGTCCTTTTGATTATTATCCTGGGAGACAGTGAGAGGGTTCTGTTGGTGGACAATGTTTGATTGGAAGGAAGCGAGAAGTGTCTGCAAAGCCGAGAAGAAGAAAATGTGATACCTCTTTGTTGTTTTTTTACTGCCAGTGGGAAGGGAAGGTGAAACGGATATCCAATCAAAGAACTGTTCCTGCGGTAGCAGGCATAAAAAATAACAGTTCCGATGATGGCTCTTTTTATGCGAGGGCTTGTGGTGCGATGTGCTTTGGGATTCCTGGCCTTCTCATGTGCTAAGTCTTTTTGATCATAGCCAATGAAATCTTCGTTATTTTTTTTCTTCTAATCGGTGAGATTGTTCCCTCGGCTAGAAACTGCCTATTCAATTATATTTTCGGTAGTTCTACCAAGTGTATTGTTAAGGAAACACATAGTTTTTGATAGTTTTAGCAATGATATAGACAATTTTCGCTGTGAAATCAAACCTGGGACCTTATCAATATACTTCGCCTATCAACTTTGTTAGTACCTCACAACTTGATAGAGATTTCATACTTTTTTCTTCTATTAATATAAATTTCTACGTCAATTCATAATTACTATTTCAGTTGAAAAAAAAAAGTTGTTCAATAGTAATCTTACTGCAATATTGGCATTTTAATTTCTGCTATAGTCTTTAATGGGCCAGTATCCGGTGACGTGGCCAACGGAGGAGCGTGGGGGACTTCCCAAGACTCCGCTTCCTCTTTCGCATGCGAGGGAGGTGATAAACATGTGGATTTGGGACTGTTTATAAATATTGTTTGAATGAGAACATTTATCACAATTACTTATTGCCTACTAAGGTAGATTGTAATTTTAGCACAATAAAGTCTTTAATTGAACAATTTTTAGTAACTAATTCATCCATTACTTCCTGTCTATTATTAGTTTGTATGTTACTAAATTCGTGACCTGGGTGTTATTCCAGACCCGTGACCGTACCCAAAACAGTACCGAACCTCGTTAGTTATTCACACGCCCAATTTCTTGATATGATATTATATCTAGAGGAAATTAATGACATTGTTTTCCTTTTTTTTTAAATTGGTTCATTATGAAAGTTTTATTACACAATTATCTGTATGTAATTTTATCCAACCCTCGTGCAAACACACTTGAGAGCTCTCCTGCACTGTACGCCCCAGTTGGGCAGGGAGTCATGATCAAAGAGGGATCGTATTTCTTGATGCAGTCAAGTAGTGCGGTCCCTTGTCAATGTTGAATCGAATAGCACTGTGATGTGTGAACATTTGGCAGTGGTTTGCCACTTATCGATTTCATAATATGTTCTAGGAGTCGAAATCTCCCAATAATTATTAATTAATTATGGGCAAATGGTAAGGACTGACAAGTGATGACTAGTCGATATGCTTCTTGTAAGTTTTTTCACAATTCCTGGCTCAAACACGTATTTTTTTCAACTTACTCAGTGAACAACCGTCGCAAATGGACATTGGGACAGATTGTGCATTCTTATCGACTTTCCTTTCACAAGAGTCACATGATTGTGGTATGGAACGTACATTATTATAATTCAAATGTGCTATGAGGCAGTATAGGACCCACAATAGAAATTGTAATAACAGGAAGTAGCTGACAGTTCATTAAAACGCAGATTGGACTGAACAAAACAAAAGAGGTTACCGTTAGTGACTCCATGACAGTCAGTCACATGGAGACATTTTATAAATTCTTTTGATGAAAATATTTCATACTTGACCCAACAGGTATTTTCTCTCGTTTTATTTCGTACATATATTCGATATTGCACGAATGTCTAGAATATATGGTGTAGTGTACTCGGACTTGTGAAACCATCTCGCGAGAGGAAATAGATTTGGTACCCACTTAGTGATTCAAACCCAGCTCCTTCAGATCATGAATCAGTTACCTTATCATCCCCCCTTATCATCAGCCCCTTATTCAACACCGGAGCCGCACAATAGCACTGCCCTGATAAGGGCAAGCGCAGGGTTGTACAGACGCCTTAGACACCCTATTGTATATCCTCGAATACATCTGACAATACATAATACAATCAGTATATTTAACTCGACAAGATTACTGGAGTAATGGAACTGGAGCGGGACTGTTACCGAACGGTTAATTCCGGCCACCTGATTGGCTATTAGCATCTGAAAGACCATTTATTTTCCCGATTATCTCAAGGACCTCAATTTGTGCTGAGCGTAGATTCAATTTGCATAAATTACCTGCTAAGAACAATCGGATTCGGTTATTGAGAACTGTATCGGTTACAGGAACCGCTTGGTAACTGGTTCGGTTAACCCACCTACTTCGTAACTTCGAACTATTGTTTGATTTAGATATTACTTGACTGGATGTAGGTACTTAATATTTTATAGCTTTATTGACATTTTCTCAAACGTTTGATGCATTTAATTTAACAGTTATTAATTCAATTGAAAAGCAGTCGAGGCAGGAATGGTTCAATCCTGACATATTAAAAAGAGGTATCCTCAATGTTTTTCTGGTTATAGTAACTTGAAACATGCGAAAAGAGTTTAAACGTAATTATTATTATCTACAATTGCTAAATCTACCCCTATCATAATTTATTTTATGTGTTTATGCCCCCTATTGTTTGTCTTATAACTAATTAGACGAAATAATTTATCATAGTTCAAATCCTCAATCTACCCCAGGAACAACAGATCCCGTCTCTCTGACCTTTCTACAACTGCATACGATCGTTCCTTCCTTGCTTGCTCCACTACCCTCTGGAGTTCTCTACCTCCTAAAATCTGCACGCTCCAACCTTAAATACTCTCCTATTCCAATACCTCTTCACCGTCCAGATAGAGGTATTCCGTTAGGGAACTATGTTGTCGGGTCGCCACGAGGGGGGTGCCTAGTTACCCTAGCCCTGGTGACGATGTGGGGGTTGATTAGGCTATGACCTAGACAGCTGCTTCATAACGGGTCTTACTATCTGACTCCATATTTGGTAGGTACCCCGTTGCACTATGTTCAGTAGAAGAGGTATAGGGTAGGTAGTTTAGGTAGTTTGTGTGGTCTTGGAAATGACCACGAATTCACACTCGGTATCTGAGGGTAGGCGAAAACCATCCGGATCCCAAAGGTGAGTGTGAACCGGAGAGAGGCAGACTGGATTGCAATGGGAGACACTACTTGGTAAAGTATGTAGGTTTACGGCAACCGTTGTTCACGAGAGAGAGGTCTCTCCCAAGGAGCTGCTATTTTTAGCGAGACGAAGGCAGAGAATCCCACTAGTAAAGTGTGGGGTCTGACAAGGCCGGACTAAAACATAGCGAGGTCAGGAAGAGAGGTGCAGAGGTTTTCATAAATGAGAAGGCCAAGTCTTGAACATCAGTGTAGCCGCAAGCCATCAGTTAGAGAGCCGATGTTAGAATGATTTACAGGCAAAAACTCGGGTCTATTTATACTCGGCTGTGCCTCGTTAGTAGCCAATCATGTAACTCGTTATTGCGGCCAATGATATCCCAGTTTGCGGTGGTGCTTTGTTCTCGGCAGTGACCCAGGCCTAAGTATGGGTCGCATGCTACCCTTTCCAGCCTCCAACTAGTTTTTTTCACCTGCGTCTTTTATTGTTTACAACATTTACAATGACTTATGGTTTGGTAATGTTATTTACATTTGTTTAAATTAATTTACAACATATTATAACCAATTTACAATATGTATACAATAGAGTATAGGGTGATTTATGTTATGTAGTTAGTGGTCACTATATATTTATTATATAGCATTTCCATGTCAAGTTCAAAATTTTCCAAACCAAATTTCAAATGAGCAACTGTTCATAACCGCTTGATATATTTATTGATTGTCAATGGTTTGTGCCCGATTGCCTAGCCCTCTTCAGAAAAGTTGACAAACACTAAACGCTTCTTTGCCTCATGTGTTCTGAGCACCTTAATGTATTTATTATCTGTCCATTAGTTATTTATTAATTTATCTTTGTGTAAGCTAGAGTACGCCGTTTCAAATAACTACCTCTTAAAGTTATAGTACCTGTCTGACAGTCACAGTAAAAGCAGAAACACAGTGAGACAAACTTTATTTACCAATAGTTTGTGTTAAAAAATCAAGTGAACGTTTTTTTCATCGTATCTGTCTCTACATAATGGATAAATGTTTACATTGCACACCCACAAACTATCCAATATTCTAAACATGCTTCCTTGATTGATAAGTTTGGTGTAGTGTCTCTGGTGCAGAATGAGCATACCCACAGTAAAGCTACTTAGGGTTAAACTGTGTACACATATGTAATTTGGAATTTCTTCTTGGTATTTTCTTGTTTCTAACGTAATCAGTTTGAACTGTGTGTTGTTATTGCTCTTGTTTTTAATAGATATTAGTTTTTTTGTTAATTATTTAGATTTTATTGTTTGTTTTATCTTTGTATATTATATGTGTGGTTTTTATCTTGTTTTGCTGACTTGATCATTAAATGTCCAATCTTTTAATAAAAAAAATGTTTATTTTGTTAGTTAACCTGACAAAATATTTAAAAAAAAAAAAGGTTAATAAGAAAACAATAAACGCCTATTGTTAAAAAAAGTTTTTTTTCCCTTACCTTTAAAGCTTGACGGTCGGTCATATTGGGTGGTAGAGTAGGGAAGGGATTATGTGTCAAAAACCAACGAGTACCAAAATGAGTTGATGAAGTAACCAATGGTGAGAACGCTACTAGCTGTTATAAGAGTATTGAGTCACCATGTTAAAATGTGAGTGATTAATGTAGAGTATTGGTGACTGTAATGTAACGGTACCCTGACCGGTGACAGATGGTTCCAGTGACAAGCAGTTCCGATATAATTAACTGCCTGTCACTCCGCCTTCGTGCGCCAGCGCCTCTTTTTGTTGTATCTTCTCTACTTCTTCTGGGCCTTCCCTCAGTTCGAATGAACTTTAGAGTAGAAAGTTTACAATTATATTAATGGACATTATAAATAATACTTGTTGATACTAATAATTCTAATAATAATATGTAAACGGAATAAAGGTTATGTATACTAGAGTCAGGAAGAATATCGAGATATAGCCATGTTTCATGACAAGTAAAATACATCACAAAATTAAGGGGTTCGTTACGGCTGCTAAGATGATTTTAACAGTTTTAAAAGACTTTTAATTAGGACGTTGATATGTTTTTAATTTGAAAAACTACTCAAAATTATTGATTTAAAAAGATATAAATGAATTAATTAATGACAGTTATTAGTATATAAATATAGCTCCATTTTACATGGATCTTAATTTAAAAATCTTGTCTCTAGCTTGTACTAGGGAACTTAACGAAACCACAAAGACAAAAGAGCAAAACATAACGGTTTCTGGTTTTGAAAAAAAATCAGTGCAAACGTAAAAATTACTTTGTATTTTTGTTTAAAAAATTGTCATCAAATTTGTCATAACGGCCTATAAACCAATTAAAGACTAGAAAGGTTTTTAATTAATGGTACGTACTTTTGGTTCTCATAACTCCAGAATAATTTCGAAATTAGTTTCACCTTCTCGGTATAATAATGTATGTGAAACGTTTAGAAAATGAGAACTTTGAATCATTGATATCTTCGACTCAATGAAGCACAACCTCAACCCGCTCTTCCGAGAGATGACACCACCACCGCTACCGGCACGATGGCAACTCGCAAGATCGGGTAGAGCAGAGAAGATGATAGACATCACGACACTGACCGACTGACACCAAGCCTCTAAGGGGCACCTTCACTTGATCCCCAACTAACAACGACCACACAACATACCTAGAGAGACTCTAGGCCCAGCCACCAGTAGACTCTCACTACTGCACCGACTCAACCAACCTCCACCGAGGATTCCCACATCCCTAACTCCTCTCACACCACCTTCAAGCAGGTGCTCCTGATACAAGGTTCCTTTTATCCCAAATATGCTATATTTTTCCTACATACTAAACTTCGACCAAGAGAGCTTCGGAAAGGAAAAAAAACAAAAAAAAAAAAAAAAAAAACATTGATATTTTCTCAATGTTGATAAATATAGGGCTTATGGGGGGGGGGATCTGAATCCTGTACCCAGTGATTTGTAATTTTAACTTCAAATAGAAAATTGTTATTGTAATCCTAACCTCCTTCGAATGCATCTGCGTATGCAGTAAGAAGAGAAATTTGTATATCGAAAATTGATATAAAAAAAAAATTAATATTTTCTATTTTGTGACGTGAGATATAACATGTATGTATTGTGATTGTATTACTTCCAATACATCATACAGACCGTGAGGAGCATGCTGCGGAGGTATTGGGAGTTCCCAGACGTACCTTGTCTGAGGTTTGTCATACTTCGCACCGTGGGAAAGACTCGTCTTTGCTCGAGGCGATTCGGCGTGGTTCGTCCTTTCCCGTGAAATGTGCGATGGTAAATATGCTTCGGACATCAAAGGCAGATGACAAGCCAGTACGGATTATTTCGGCATCCTGTTTAATTTTGTTGAAGTAGTTTTTAATGAAATGGAATAATCATGTTAAAAGGGAGTTTTGGATTTGAACGAAGTAGAACCTGTTGTATGAAACCCACAACATCAAAGACTTAAAGATAGGAACCACGTATGATGGTTGGAATCCTATTCAAAATAATATTAGTATGGAGTTGATAAAAGAATGAACAGTAGAAGAACCGGGGCTGGCTCGAACAAATTATACAAGCCAGAATGATAATTGTCGGGTCGTCACTAGGGGGCTCAATTTATACCTGAGTATCCCCAAAGTGCTAGGATCGCTACAACCTCTTAGCCACCGTCCGGCGAGCGCCAAGAAAGAGACAGAGCGGGTGGACCTATGGTCTTTTTCCCTGGCTGCCGACCTAGTTGGTGGGCAGCTTTAATTCACTTTGATCTGACTCCATAAGATCATAGAAGCTGTGCCCTGACAAAGCACTGTGTTCAGGAGAAGAGGAACAGGGTAGGTTTATAGGTAGTTTATGTGATCTTGGAATGACCACGAATTCAGTCTCGGTATCTAAGGGTAGGCGAAAACCGTCCGGATCCCAAAGGCGAGTGTGAACCGAGAGAGGCAGACTGGATTGCCGTGGGAGACGCTATTAGGTACAGTTTGTTGGGCCACGGCAACCGTCGTCCGCGAGGGAGAGGTCTCTCCCAAGGAGGTGCTAGTTTTAGCGAGACGAAGGCAGAGATTCCCACTAGGAAGGTGTGGGGCCTGACAAGGCCGGGTTAAAACATAGCTAGGTTAGGAAAGAGAGATGCAGAGGTAGTTGAATGAGAAGTCCATGGTTTTGAGTAGAGCAGCAGCTGCCAGTGTAGAGAGAGAGGAGAGAGTAGTGTTCGAAGTGAAGGTCCGATTAGTTATATAAATTCGGTCAACTGGCACCCCTTATATAGCCAGCTAGGGGCTATTTAATTACAGCTAGGGGATTACAATAATGGGTGTGCCCCCACCAGGTGGTGAGAGAGGAAGTGGGGTTGGGCCCCCACTCCTCGCCCTACTCTCACTGACGTCATAATCTTTATTAACATAATGAAAAATAGTTACATATTTTCTGATATTATTTGATGATATAGATACAAAGTCTAATACGAGAAGAGGGTGGCTTATAATTATTTGTGATTAAGAGGTGGCCACAACAATAATTAACTTCATTCAGTTGTTATATCGAAACAAATTAAACTGAAGAATTGACGACTGGGAATGGCGTGTTGACGAGAAGGGGACCACTTGAGATTTGGCAAACCACGGACCGCATGTACTAACATCGAACACCTCTTGGTTTGCCGCTCCATACGATGTGGAAATAAGGCTTAAGACCTACTTGTATAAAAGTATTGTTTTTTACGTTCGAACTTTTTTTATATACTAAGAGCTCTCATGAAAAATCCCAAATTTCCTTCACGGTATAATTCAATTTTGTAACAATTCATATCAGACGCAGTAGGCAGAAACTTGAATTGCATTCTACTAGTGGGAAATAACTCAATATATCTGTCAAATTACTAGAACTAGGTCAAATGAGTTTAGCGGTGACACTGGTTCAATACTTGGATGGGAAATGCAACGATAGAAGTACAATTGGGACAAGAGGTGGCAGGAAACTATTAAACAACGGATAAACGTGCTGGCAGGATCGAATATCTGGTCAGGTGTTCCACCAACGGGGCTAACCTTCACGATTTAGGACCTTGGCTATATGGATCGACAAATTCTTGTAATTGGTATAAGGACCAAAATTAATATTATATTTAACAGATAATTAATTTATAATAACTTTATTGCATTGAGATCATGCATATTTTTCAAGGAATTGGCTTTTTTCAACAAGCAACAAGTAAAGCAAATCGTTACGAATAAATAATAATAATATTAAAAATAGTTAAATAATACGAAAGTAATAAAAAAAAATAATACAAGCCCTGATTTACTATTAGTTTATTAATGATATATTACAAGATTCTTGAAGAAAAAAATATTACTATAATATATTTAGTGTTGAAAGAAAAAGTCAATTTTAAGTGTCACGTTGATTTCATGCACCAGCGCATTCGGTGGCTCACACTGTCATTATCAAGTTCTAAAGATGACATAAAAACGACCATATTCAATAACATACATGTTGTTGTTTATTCTTGAATTTTAACTACGGTTAAATAGTCTTTGTAGAGGAGAGTTTTTTAAAAGTAAATAAAGAAAAGCTTTATTATGAATAACAATCAAAACACTAGTATATACAAATATTAAGAGTTATGATACTACATACTACTGGGTCGGGTGTTTATGGACGAGTGTACGGGAAACAAGTGGGGACTGGAACTAAAGCTGAGACATATGTGTATATGAGAAGGGTTGTTTCAGGAATTGGGAGGGATGCGGTCGCTTACTTAAAAATAACAAGAAACACCAGTGACTTCCATGAAGTCCCGAGGCAGGCATACACTAGAAGGGGCTTTTAGCCTTATATATAATATTAGGATTATAATATTCTTAGCATTATATAACTTACTACAGTCTTAAGTATTTCGTACCATATGTTTTGTCACTTTTTTTTTTTTTTTTTTTTTTTTTTTTTTTCCCCTTAGCTCTTAAACTTATAAAATAGGATGTGGGAAAATTATTTTGGGCTAATGAGTGCCTTTCACTAAGGGGAGTCCCCCATTTGAAGGATGTATGAGAAGGATATAGGGTGTGGAATGCCTAAAGGAGGCGGGTAGAATCAGGAAGGTAGTGAGAGTCTACCGAGGGTGGAGCCTAGGGGTACCTAGGCAATGGTTTGTAGTCGGGCAGGTCAAGCCTGAAATAAGTCGGCCTCTCGGCCGGAAGGTCGACCCTGCTTAAACAGGTAGATGGGGTCTTGTAGCTTCGGAGATCGGCCTCGATCTCTTGGCTGGGTGTTGATCTTCAGTCTCCGTCAGGGGGCTAGGGTTCGATCACGTCCATCTGTCTCCAGGCTTCAGCGGTCCAGCAGTGCTTCCATCTGACGGGCATTGGTGGTGGTTGAAGGTCGGAGAATAGTGCGTTGTGGCTGTGTCGGAGTGAGTCGAAAAATTTGATGTGTCTTCTCTTGATGAAATCTTGAATGGTGAGCACTTCAAATTTTTTATGCATCTCGTCTGCCTTCATTCGGTCGAACGGGGTATGTTTGAGGGAGGTGCGGAGAACTCTGTTCTGAAATTGCTGGAGCGTTTTGAGAGTGTTTTTTTTAAAACCAGTTCATGACAGTGTGAGCGCGGGTATTTTTGGGAATAGGGACCCCTAATTGTTTTTAATCACTTCTCTAGTCTATTGTATGTAAATGAAGGGTTTGAGGGAAAGTGTTCAGATGTTTTAGTGTTTGAACATATTCATTCTAGTGGCCAAAAATTTAAAAGGATAAATTTTACCGACGTGATTTTTGCGCCGAGAAAACTCGATTCGTCTATCTTAACTGGTTTCGCTGGCTTTCCGATCTTTCTGAATTTTTTTAATAAATGATCTGTGCAAACTTCTTCACGCAAAAAACATGTTTCTCCAATCTGTAATAGTATCGGTTGCTAATCCTACTTCCTCTTGACAAAATTTAGTAGAGGTCTATTCTTTTGTCCAGCAGTATAGCAAAATAACAAATTGGCAAATTACTGCTTTTCAAAAATGTTCATTTTCTCAACTCAAATGTTTCTTTGCTGCCTCTCACGTTGCATCGCCATCTATCCTTTTCGCCTAGACAAAGTTTCATTTGATGGCCATTAGAACACATTTTTTCACATGCAGTACCCCCTTTGATCGAATAAACAAAACAGCTTTTTCCTTCGTATCTACTTGAGCAGCTAAATCAAATAACGGCATGATGTTTCCCTTCAGGATCACAAAACTAAACTGAAATATTATCAGGTACCAAGGCTCACTAAGACGGGTCAAAGTAAACATAAATATAGATAAAAACATTACAGGAAAGGTCAAAGGTGGCAAAATAACCAAGACAATGCTAGATATCAGTGGGGTCCCTATTCCCAAAAAGACCCGTGAGCTTTACTGCATTACCTTCGCACAGAGGAATAATTATTAATAAATTTACTAATTTATTAAATGACGTATAAATACTGGAAAATGTATAGTCATGAAAATAAGAAGAGTTAATTAATAAGTTTATTCGTTGAGAAAATTTATTAACGTATTTATTTTATAAGAGGCTTGCTGCATGGGCCGATAATTTTATATCGTTGCTTCCAGTGATTTATTTTTGTTTTTTCACCTGTAGAAAAACTCCAGTAATACTCCAGTCCGCAAACTCTCTCTGCACATAATTCATTCCCGGCCTTAGCTGAGGCAAACACCCGAAATAGGAAAAAAAATGAGGACCATCGAACGGAAACGACCCCGGTACCTTGAAAGCGGAAGCCGACTACAATGCCTCCTCGATCGGTACACACTCCTGGGCGGATTTACGACACAGAACTCGCAGCTATGTTCACATCCGCAGATTTACTGCAAAAACCGTGGCCATCCAGATTTACAGATTTACTGCAAAAGCCACGGCCATCCAGATTTACAGCAGAGGTTTAACTTCAGCTCAGCTAAATGTGCCTACAGTTCATAAAACAAAGTCCTCCCAAAGGCACTACCTGTCACCGAGGGGTGTTTTTCTGGCCCTTTTCATTCCACAGTTTTATTTGCTTATTTACATTTACATTCTGGGGTTTAATTTATTCTCGAGGATTTGGTGGGGGGGGGGGCTATGTGTCGATAATAATGCATCATTCCTTGGCCAAAGTTTGACCCAGAATTATCATTCACTTGATTATATAATCGAATGAAATAAAAATCACAACTTAGTCGGGAATATATACACCAATCTGATTATAAAACATAATATGAGTTTTTTTTTCCCCCAAAGCTCTCAAAATTTGAAAAGAGGAATGTGGGAAAAATAAAATAACATGGGATTTGTAGGACTAAAAGGGATCCTTTTAACTAGGAGGACCTATTTGAAGGTTGGGTGAAGGAATTGAGGAGCGTGGGAGACCTCGGTGAAGGTGTAAATGTCACGGTGCAGTGGTGAGAGTCCACTGGTGGCTGAGCCTAGAGTCTGTCTAGGCATGCAGTGCAAGCTCATTCGGTTGGATAGCAGTGATGGGTGCCCGTCAGAGGCTTGTTGTTGGTTGGCCAAGGGCCGTAATGTCCACCATCTTGTCTGCTTTCCCAGACTAGTGAGTTGCCATCTAGGTGATAGTGGTGGGGGTTTCAGGTCTAGGAATAGGGGGTTTTGGCAATGTTTCATCGAGTCGAAGACTTTGATGTGCCTTCTTCTGATGGTTTCAGTGATGGTGGGGACTTTTTAACAATTGTAACTAATAACGCAAGGAATATGTAGGAATTGTTACCAGGGAAAACGAGAGTGAGGGAAGTTTAAGATAGGAAATGAATAAAATTAATTAATTACGATTGGAGGAAGATAAGAAACTGGCTAAGTTTAGATTTAAAGATTGCGAGAGTTGGTGAGTAATGAATATGGATGGGAATAGGAGTTTCAAAGGTTCGTGGCACGGATAATAAAAAAAAAACAATCAAAGGAAGCAGTTCTGTGGGATGTGAAATGCAGGTGGGAAGTGTAGGATGTAGTATTGTGGGATTTGATATTTGAATTGAATCGGAGGAGGCTGTGAAGGTAAGGAGACTTTGTAGTCATGACATTACTGAATCGGAGGAGGCTGTGAAGGTAAGGAGACTTTGTAGTCATGACATTACTGAATCGGAGGAGGCTGTGAAGGTAAGGAGACTTTGTAGTCATGACATTACTGAATCGGAGGAGGCTGTGAAGGTAAGGAGACTTTGTAGTCATGACACTACTGAAGCGGAACGAACCAAGATGGTGCTTGTTGCCATGGTGACTGATATTTTCAATCGTAAGGAATAGTACCAGAGTAGAATAGGATATTACGATTTAGAAAAATACAAAAAGTCTAACAACAGTGTGACATCAATAATTTGTGTATTTCACTACACGTGAGATACTGGTCTACGAACAAATCTCAAATGTCAATTGTCCTGAGCGTCTGTGGCTCTCGCGCTCTTGGTCAGCCTCCACTGGCTAGTATCCGGTGACGCGGCTGACGGAGGAGCGTGGGGGACTTCCCAAGACTCCGCTTTCTCTTCGCATGTGGATTTGGGAGGTCTCTGGGCTGTCTGTAAATATTGTATGAATGAGTGAGTGAATGATGAATTGTAAATATGGTATGAATGAGAGCGTTTATCGCAATTACTGATTGCCCTGTAAAAGGCAGATTGTAATTATAGCCCAATAAAGAGTATAAATATCAAAAAAAATAAAAATATCAAATATCAAATAGCATTTTAGACTACAGGCATTTAAAAACAACAACATAAATTACCAGTCAGTGTACTGGTCATGGCATCAGAAACAAATTCTGCCGTTTTTTAGTTTGTTTTTTTATTTAAAGACGAATGAACCATTTAAGAAAAATGGAAGACGAAGAAAAAAAAAAAAAAGAAAAACAAGAGAAAAGGTCTGATTTGGCTATAATTCAAAGCGGAGATTATTTCAAATACAGCGCTTTAAAGAAAGAGGTGGTCGCAAATTAAAGTCGACTGGTCGGATTTGCATAAAACCCGGTCGGTAATGGGCGGTACTCTTTCGGTGTCGGCTATTCACGGCCCACCGCGGCTCTTCTCCTGTCGGACATCTCTTGTCTTTTATTTCTCTCTTTTGTTATATTTAATTAGGGCTCCACGCTCTTAAATACCCCGGGCCGAAAGGGTACGTTTAGGGTAGTTGTTTTTTTCTCCCAATAAAACCCGTACGGGTTGAACAGGAACAGGGGTCTTCCTGGTTGTGAAGGTAAGGATGCTTTTTAGTCATGAGAGTACCGAGAAATATTGGAAAAGTGAAATGATTTACTTTAAACAGGTTTGAGGCAATGTGTCAGTTCATTTATAATGACGGCCAGTTTGAACATCAATAGCAATAAATTAGCAAATTAAAAAAAAAAAAAAATCTATATTGCTAAATTTACACCAGGGGTGGCCAACCCGCGGCTCGCGAGATTCATCTCAATTTTACAAAATATATTTATTTTATAATGGACAAAGTAGTGAAAAGCAATGTATTAAAAAAAATACATTATTTGTGCATCCGTATATTCAAAAATTAACTGTCGAAATTATGAGAAAAAATTAATTTAGAAATAATTTTAAAATATCATTCTTCCGAATATATGACAGATATTGCCAGTTTTATTTATGAGTTCACAATTATGAGTTCGTAGAATAATCAAATTATATTCTGGGAACTCATGATGCGCGTGCATCTTGAAACATTCAATACAGTAGAATCCCGATAATTCGTTTTGTCGAGGGACTGAAAGTTTGGAACGAATTATTGGGAATACCAATTATCGGGAGTAAAAAATTAAAAAACGTATTAATGCAGACATGTATGTATTAAGAAGTATGCACAATGTAGTAAGGATAAAAACTATGCAATAAACACGCCTTAGTACTAACCTAAACAATACATGCAATAAAAAATATGTACATACTTATGTTCTAGATTAAATAAACACCAATCAAACATTTGTTAAAAAAAAAAATCCGCAATTTTTTTTACGCAATCCTTGCAGACGGGTATCGTCAATTGCTTTGTCAAGAGTGTTCAGGCCAACATCAGATTTTGCTAAAAAATGGCGCACGTTCACGTATTGTTTAGCAACTTTAGCAGTCATTGTTGGTACATCATCTTCATCCCCCTCTCCATCTTCACCATCAATGTCCTCAGATGGATCTAAAATTTCTTCGTCGGTTAACATCCCACACACGATAACGAAAACGAGACTGAACTGTAGAAACGAAAGAAAAGCTTAGTACAATTCCTAAAACTTTCCCTCTCTCCTCTCCTTATTTCCTTTGAGTAAAAAGAGTACGAATTACATATGGGATTTCATAGAAAACATTTATCTCGCACTCATTCTGCTCTCTGGTCTCTCACTGTCCTCTTTCCCTTTCTTGAAACAGTACGAATTAACGAGGTTTTTAAGCTGAAAATACGCATTATAAGACGTCTTAAGTAAGTGACCTCGAGCATAAAAATAATACGAATTACCGAGGGGACTAAAATGCATTGTTTCTATACCACTTACCGGGATTTTCTCTAGGGACCGGTAAATTTGTACGAACTAGCCGGAAATACGAATAATCGGGATACGAAATATCGGGGTTCCACTGTATAAAAGGTTCTATGTTTTAATATGGGGATATATAATTGTATATGTGGCCCTTGGAGTTACGATGCATTTCCAAAGTGTCCGGCAAGATCATTCGGGTTGGCCACCCCTGGTCTAGACCCTCTCAAGTTACAGATAATGTCGACATAAGGAATACTGACAATTGCATCTCTGTCTGACGTGTGTAAAATACAAACAAGGTTGTTGATTATATAACGAATCTATTACCAGTTGAGAGTTGTAAAAGAGATAAGTTAATAATAATTTTTTTTTTTAAGCAAAACTTGTTTTGTAACAAAATATTAATGATTGCTAATCAGGGTGCATTGCACAGAGTCTTAAAGTGATAAAAAACAAAAAATGGCTTTTAGAGTAGTAGGTCTCATATATATACTACAGGATTAAAATCAAAATAATAATAACAGGATTTCAATAAAGGATTTAAATATAAATTAGGTCGCGCCCAGGATTCGTACCCGTTCGCAGCCTGTAAATAATCGATTCTAACTACAACTTCGCCAAGTTCGAAGGCAACTTAGTCCGGAGGCGACTCTTTGGCTCACAACTTCCATTTCTGGATCAAGTCCTAAGTATCAATTATCGAGCTTACAGCTGTTCAGCCGGGGCTATTAACGGAGTTGTCTAAATTAGTCGAATCAACTAAGGCTGATAGAACTGGAGAAGTTCAGGGGTTTTTCGGTTTGTTTTTTTTTTCATTGAAGAGTGAATTGTTAGTGTACTCCGTTTTCTGTGAATTATATTCAGTCACCATTAGGGTCTTAACTCCAACCTATTACTTTTGAAATACCCCATCACAGCTAAAGCAAAGTGGAAAGGTCACACACACACATAGGGTAGCTGAGTGGATAGATCATCCGAGAGGATATTGGTATATATATATATATATTCGGTATATAGGTGATAGATGTATTTATCAATGAATTAATTCAAATATTTTATTATGTATTAGATTACTGGTTATTGTTGTTTCGAAATATGAAAATTTATCTATAGTTAAATAATCTTTGTAGAGGAGAGTTTTTTAAAATAAAATAAATTAAAGGTTTATTATAAGGTACAAGCAAAACACTGGTATATACAAATATTAAGAGTTACGTTACTACATACTGGGTGGAAGGTCTAGGGAAGAGTGGCTAAAGCTGAGACATATATGCACAAGAAAAGGATAATATTCTGGGAAGTAGGGAGGTCTTGGAGGGATGCGGTTGCTTACTTAAAAATAACAGGAACCAACAGTGACTTCCATCAAGTCACGAGGCAGGTATACAGTTCTCCTTCAAGCCCCTTCTACTTTTAGCATTATAATATTCTTAACATTATAAAACTTATCTTCTAAATTGTCGTCCTGGTGATGCTTGAATTGGTGAATCTTTGAGAGTATTACATCAGTAAAAAGATTTTTTGCAGATACTCAAACTTTTTTTTTTGTTTTTATATAAATGTCTGTTTGAATAATACTATTCCGAAAAATATTATCATAAATCTTTTTTTCATAGCCAATGCTAGAGGTGTAAATAAAACTCATATTTATTAATAATTCTCCAAGATTTTCGGTCATTTTTATATATAAAAACCAATAAATAAATAAAAATCAGAATAATATACCTGAGGTAAAATAAAATTGTAAAATATTTACTTTACCGTACCGTCAAATGTTCAAACGAATTCATAGGAAAAATAAAAATAGGCTGCCTCTTAATGGAATTATAAAAATGAAGTCATAATTAAAAATATGTCAAAATTCAAAATTATTTGTGTTTTTTTATTAGTTAATACTCATTAAAACAATAAATTACCACAATCGAAATAAATTATGGACGCGTTATTATTATTTATTTTCAGTACCGTTAGCGCCGGGCTACCAGAATTTGACAATATTAATTAATTACAACTAAAAATAAAGCTTTTAAGAAAACCATGTATTATTTTTTTGGATGCCAGAAAATATTATTTCGGACTTACATATAAAAGTTGTCTTTTGCAACTAGCGCCAAATTATGTATTTATGCAATGAGGATGGAATATTTGTATTCGTTTTTAAGGACACTTTTCAGTTCGTGTACTGTGAACTAACATGTAATTAATACTGATAATTCTCACAATAATCTACACTATAAAATTTAATTATATTCTCACCTTAGAAGTGTAAATGTAATATGTTCAGATTACAGATTTTGGAAAAAGTTCTTAACCTAGATAAAAGGTGTCCCAGAATTAACGCAAGATTTGAATTTGCCACCATTTGTGCAGTAAAGTGGCCCCTAGGAAACCCTAAAAAAAAAACAATTTGACAGCTGACAGTTTAGGGTTAGTAAAAATGGAGCGTTACACGATAGAACAACGTGTCTTTATTGTTGAACATTATCTCAAAAATAATGATAGTTTGGCGGCCACAGTTTGAAAATTTCATACAAAATATGCTCGGAATAGTGTTTTGACTTCATCAACTGTGAAGAGATTAATTGAAATCTTTAGGGAGACTGGATCAGTTAGAGACACTAAACACACTGGTCGTCCAAAAACAAGCCGTTCAAATGGCAATATCGAAGCAGTGCGTGAGAGTTGTTGAAAATCCAGGAACATCAATTCGGCGTCGTAAACACAGTTCTTTGTGTCGAAATTGGATGATATTGATGTGGCCAATGTGTGGTTTTAACAAGATGGCGCAACAATTCAAATACTGCATTAGACATTTCCAGGTCGTGTACTCTCTCGTTTCGGTGATCAGAATTAGCCCCCTAGATCGTGTTATTTAAGATTTCTTTTTATGGGGATATTTGAAGTCAAAGGTGTATGTCAACAAGCCCGCATCCACCCGTGCATTAAAAGAGGAAATTCAACGCTGTATCAACGAAATTCAACCACCTTTATGCCAAATGGTCATAGAAAATTTCGACAAAAGAGTGCGTATGTGCCAGCAAAGTCGTGGAGGCCATTTGCCCGACGTGTTATTCCATAAATAACCCTATCCTATTTACTTACAAATCAATAAAAAAATAACAACAAAAATATTAAAAACTGTGTTTTCTATTTAAATCAAATCTTGCGTTAATTCTGGGACACCTTTTATAAGGTTGGTATTTTCTCCGATTTAGGAATAATTTAGGCTGATAAACTGCCACAAGTTAGGAACTACATTAAGATGAGTTATAATATACTCTAGTACTCTATAGTTATACTCTAGTTAATGCGTAAATGAAATGTTAGACCTAAAGAGCAGGTGACCAGATGACCACGAAGTGAACGAGGCCAGCGCGAACGTATCGACTCCCGAATTCCCAAAGGCATTTATTCCGTTCATGTTTTTTCCCCGCCATTAACTCTACAGGGCTGTTCTTTAGCCGGAGCTCTTTGGTTAGTCTGCTCATCTTCGCTTTTTTTTCTCTTCGCTTGTAGTCTTTCACCTCCGCTAAATTACCAATAGAAATAGAAAAAATGTCCCATTTTGAATAACAACGAGGTATAAAATGAATAAACTCATTACTGGCTAACAAACGGGGGGGGGGGGGGAATAACGTTTATGCCTCAAATTAGAAAATATTGACTACAATCACTCTAGTAAATAAATTAACTTAAATTTGTATTAAACCAAACATAGAAAGTTTTTTATTGCAAAAATATGAATATATTCGGTATAGATATCACTTTGAAATAACTTAAATACATTAAGAAACATCTCACGAAGAGCTAAGGCCGATTGACGCGAAGGTTGTTGCCGTAGTTAGTAGGTGGCGCTGAGGACGGTGGTTGGTGCTGTTATGTTATTATTCTTAAATGGTCGTCCTGGTGATGCTTGAATAGGCGAACCTTTGAGGGTATTGCATAAGTAAAAAGATTTATTTTCAGATACTCAATGTTTTTTTTTGTGTTTTTACATAAATGTCTGTTTGAATACTACTATTCCGAAAAATATTATCATAAAATCTTTTTTTCATAGCCAATGCTAGAGGTGTAGAAAAATCATGTTTATTAATAATTCTCAAAGATGAATATATTCGGTATAGTTATCTGCTTGAGATAACTTAAATACATGAAGTAACATCTCAAGAAGAGCTAAGACCGACCGACGCGAAGGTTGTTGCCGTAGTTAGTAGGTGGCGCTGAGGACGGTGGTCGGTGCTGTTATGTCATTACTCTTAAATGGTCGTCCTGGTGATGCTTGAATAGGCGAACCTTTGAGGGTATTGCATAAGTAAAAAGATTTATTTTCAGATACTCAATGTTTTTTTTGTGTTTTAACATAAATGTCTGTTTGAATACTACTATTCCGAAAAATATTATCATAAAATATTTTTTTCATAGCCAATGCTAGAGGTGTAGAAAAATCATATTTATTAATAATTCTCAAAGATGAATATATTCGGTATAGTTATCTGCTTGAAATAACTTAAATACATGAAGTAACATCTCAAGAAGAGCTAAGACCGACCGACGCGAAGGTTGCTGCCGTAGTTAGTAGGTGGCGCTGAGGACGGTGGTCGGTGCTGTTATGTCATTACTCTTAAATGGTCGTCCTGGTGATGCTTGAATAGGCGAACCTTTGAGGGTATTGCATAAGTAAAAAGATTTATTTTCAGATACTCAATGTTTTTTTTGTGTTTTTACATAAATGTCTGTTTGAATACTACTATTCCGAAAAATATTATCATAAAATCTTTTTTTCATAGCCAATGCTAGAGGTGTAGAAAAATCATATTTATTAATAATTCTCAAAGATGAATATATTCGGTATAGTTATCTGCTTGAAATAACTTAAATACATGAAGTAACATCTCACGAAGAGCTAAGAACGACCGACGCGAAGGTTGTTGCCGTAGTTAGTAGGTGGCGCTGAGGACGGTGGTCGGTGCTGTTATGTCATTACTCAGTCTCCATTTTACTTCTGTTACTGCCTTATCTAAAGAGCTGCTCATTTTCCCTCATGAAGCTGAGTTGACCCCGTTTGAAATCACCCCAATGAACAGCTACAGTCTAATAGCTCTAGGGTTCTGCTGTTACTGTGATTCCTAGTTTTGTATTTCATTCTGAATGCGCAAACGGACTAAATAAACGACTAAATGACAGCGATCCTAATGGTGTGCACTGGACCAAAGGGAGACCGTAGTCGAAAGAGAGGATGAGTGGGCAGCGAATATTATCGGACAGATTGAGCGGGTCGTTCCCGAAAAAGCTTTATTATTTCAGACCGTACAAAGCCGATGGAAATATTGAAATGGTCTCCTGTTTTATTCATTTCTAGTCACAACCCCCGGACTCCCGCCCCCGCCAAAAGTGAGAGCCGCCAGAATTATGCTCCAGCTACCCCCCCCCCCTACCCCTTTCCCTCTTTAATACTTTCTAAACCCCCTCCTCATTCCTTACACGTTCCTTCTAATGCTCTTATCGTCCTTTTTAAACTGTTTAGCCTCTTTCTCTCTCTCTCCCTCCCTCTCTCTCTCTCTCTCTCTGTTGATACGTGCTCGAGGATTCCCGATGTTTGATTTCTTCCCCGGCCATTTCCCCAATGAAAGAAGTTACTCAAGAGAAGTGGTAACAAAAGGAAAGTGAAGAAAAGGAGTGGGTAGGATAAATTACTCCTTGAAGAGTTAGGAGTAAATTCTGCGGAAGGCCACTAGACAGTTTTTCTTTTCAGGAAAGGAACTTTTTAAAACAGCTCCCTAAAATATGACAATTCTTTAGATTGCATCAGAAGTGGCATCCGTCTTCTTTCTATATTCAGATAATATTATGAAATTTCTAATTATTTACAATACCGATTCTGGCCCTCAAAGGGTTGACAAAAAAGGTCTATCAACAAGTAACGCGCTTTATACAAGAGCTCATTTTCATTGCTAGAAAAAAGAAATATTTAAAATACTATATATTGACAACTGGGATGTAATGACCACATGTATGAATTTAAAGATGGGGGGGGGGCACACATTGGCTGTACGGTATAACACTCTCACTAACAACAGCAGAACGAGATCTGCATAATCCCCAAACGGACGTAAATCTAAATCCAAATACTGCTTAATGAATATCCGACCCAGACTGTGCAATCTAAACCATTCATCCGGTCCCATTATGTCCAATCCAAAGCTCTCGTATTAAATTCGCGTATTGGTCGCTCCTCGCCCCTGATATACCAAAAACAACTCAATCAACTAACAATTTATATTTGTGTTTACAACTGTATACAGGCAGCAACTTTGCTAGCTACAAAACACATATGAGAGCGCTTGTGAAAATAAATATAAAATTTGGTACAAGATAATATTTTATATAACTTGATTATATGCAAACCGGAAATGAATGTAAGGCACATTAATATGTATTTTAATATACATTAAAATGTAAGGAACATGTAAGGCAATTATGGAAGGTGGGGTGAATAAACTGAAATCAGTTTCTCTGTCAACAAAGGAAGCAATTTTAATCACTATTTTTTATATTATAACAATTATTTACACTATTTACACAATCTTACCTGTAAACGAAGAAATGACAATTACAGTTTATAACTATCACTTCTATATTCACACTCTATTTACAACTTTAATTACTTAATGTAACTTTTCTGTATCATGTCACTTTTTAGAATATTGTTGATAGCTCCATCTAGTGGTGGCCAGTAGAAGCAGCGCGGCAAATTCAAATTAAAGAGGATATACTTTCTTTACATACATATATATATATATACAGGCAGACATGCAGAAATAACATAGTAGTATTAGGTAAATTTTCTTTATTTCGTAGTAGAATTGTTTTTTAATAACTTCAAAATAACCAAACACTTTGAGTACGACCTTCACTCAAGGCTAGGCGTAAACTAACCTTTCCCTCTTCAACGCCACCTGGCTCACTCTCATTGGCCAAAGAGAGGTCACGTGTTCGAATTAATCAAAATTAAAAATATTTAGGTAGTGGATTATGAAATCCAGAAACATCCAAAAACACAACATCCAAAAAAGACTCGTGACATAACTAAAACAGTCTCGAGCTTACTCATCAAGTAACAATATACCATTTAAGTCTATCAGTGGATAGCTTTATTGTAAAACTTTCAACTTAAAAGAACTTTGAAATTTTAAGAAATTAATTTCCCATTAAATGATAAAATCACATCAAGACATAAAAAACTTTCCATCTTACAACAGATTTTTCTTTTTCTTATTCACCCGAATTTTTTCGACGGACTATGCCGTCATTCTCCCTGAGCTTAAAATTTGAGAGATAAATATAATGGCTAAATGAAACAATATATAATAAATTTAACAAAAAAAATAAAATATAATATATATATATTTAACCGACCAGTCTCATACAAATGATATAAATTATATTAAAACATACTGTTGCAATATGATAAACGTAAGAAATATTTCTATGCTAAATGCAGAAATGTGATGACTAAAATCAGAATGGTTAAAACGATTCAAAACTTGCCTAAAATGAAACAAAGTAGAATAAATAGAATTAAATATAAAAATTTTTTTTTAATTTAAAATATAAATGAAATGAACTAAAATAAAACATGACAAAGAGATCAATGTAATGAAAATTTTACACACACATACATATATTACATTCAATTTAAATTGTAATGACTAAAGTCAGAGTTGTTCAAATAGTTTAAAAACCTCATAAATAAATACTAATTATAAATAATATATCGGATAAAATGGTCCTGGTATTAATTAAAATGTGAGAATACATAATGAATAACAATAAATAAATAGTAATTATAAATAATATATCGGATAAAATGGTCCTGGTATTAATTAAAATGTGAGAATACATAATGAATAACATTAAATAAATAGTAATTATAAATAATATATCGGATAAAATAGTCCTGGTATTAATTAAAATGTGACAATACATAATGAATAACAATAAATAAATGTCACTCAGTAAAGTAACTTAAGAGAATTTTCAATAATTGATCATAGAAATATTTGTTCCGTGGTTATATTTTACTATAATATCTATATTTTGTATGCTAATTGTCTGTTAAGTCTATTTATTTAAATTTTCATTATATTTTATTGTTGTTTCATTCAGTTATTAGATTTTAATTATTTTAACCGTTAAAGGGTGTACGTTTTCTATAGATGGCTGGTTCAAATCTCCACTGGCCCACTTACACACAGGCGATCTCTATCCTATAATATTCTTATTATATATTAACTTCGCAAGTCTGGGGGAACACGTAACAGTGTAATGAATCATCATTATTAATATTTATTTAATGTCTTATAAATTCGCGACTGCGTTAGAACATGTAGCGACCGCTAACTATATATGTAAATTACCCTACACTCTGGTTCATAATGTATATTAATAGAAATGCAAATCTGTGTAAACTTCTGGTAATAAATCATAGAGAGGTCGGAAGTCGTAGACAAGTAACTCAGAGGGTCCGGCAATAAACCGAAGAGAATTAGCCACCTGACTACCATAAAACCTAGGGCAAGCACACCTGCCCCTAATAAAATAGACCTTTAGTCACGTTCCCACGGTCAATAAATCATGCTAGGAACAGCTTAGGAACCCTTTTGGACCCATGGGATAATAAAACACACCACCTGAACACAGGCTCCGCCTCCCGGCAGGGAAAGGGCACGGGTATTTATATCAGTAAATTTCGCCCTGAAAAGACACTGTCTCTTAGTCTCCTGAGCCACACTACTTGTAACTTGACACCAGGGGCACTTGGCCCCTGGTAGGCCCGCTCTACTCTGTTTTCTAGTCTCTACATACCGATAGCCGCTACCACCGTCGCGATACGCCTACTCAGCCTTCCGCTAATCTACTCTCGCTAGGCTGACCTCTACGACGGCACTTTGCCACTCAGCCTATAGCAGACCTCTGACGACTTGTACTTATTACGCTGCCGATCTCTCGCCCGAACTCTGAAAACTGGTCTTATTCTTTATGAACCTCTGAACCTCATCCTGAACACAGTGTCTTGTCGGGACACATTCCTAATCATATATGGAGTCAGATATTAACGCCTACATGGAACATGGTCCATGTTATTAACTACAACAATCCGACAATTGTTGACCTCCGACAATTGTTCACCTCCGACAATTGTTCAACCATATCCCGACAGAACATTATATAGAAATTGCATGGACTTGCAGTGCTCAAACCCACTGATGCAAGGACTGTCCATCTTCATATATATAAACACGATAAGATATCTCTAAATTTCAACAATATGAGGAAGTACTCACTGGATGACTTCTGCCATCATGTCAGACATGTCATTTTTGTCATATTTACAGTACATTCGCTGATTATGACGACGCTAGTCACAGTTTAATTAAGGTATTTTTTTTAAGTATAGAGTTGTGGTGGTGCAGACCATTAACTGAAAGCTGCTAGAAGCTCCGGCAGTGATAAATGAACCCTTGTCGGCCTCTGAAGGGAATATGCGATCGTTTCAGCTATCTTGTACCAAATGCACATCTTCGTGGAATGTCATAAATACTCAAGGGTCTTGAAAAGTAAGCAGCTTAATGAAGACAATTTAAAGATAATGTCCGAAAATTCTAGTACCTAACGAAACTCTCAGAAGGCTACAAAGTATTTAATGATCTTTAAATTTTAAAAACATGTACAATTTTATGTTAGTTATGATTATTAAGAACTGGTTTATCGAGCCATTTTAGAAAAGTTAAAATAAAATGTATAATCTCTTAATAGACTCATAATAACTAATCCATTTTCATGAAAAAACACAAGCATGAAATTCTCTTGTTAAAACTGTTTATTCAATATATTAAAGAAATATATTCAAATGGAATTTACATACGATTTTCTTTAGTGTAATTAGAAATGGCCTGGGTAACGAATTCTCCATAACTTGATTTTTTTCAAACTAAAGAGCACACACATAGTTCTGTATATTACAGTAGAATCCCGACAATCCGTATTGTCAAGTGACTGACAGTTTGCTACGAATTATCGGGAATACCAATTATCAGGAGTACAAAATTAAAAAACGTATTAATGCAAACATGTATGTATTAAGAAGTATGTACAATGTAGTAAGGATAAAAACTATGCAATAAACACTGCTTAGTACTAAACTAAACAATAAACAATACATGCAATAAAAAATATGTACATACTTATGTTCTAGATTAAATATACACCAATCATTTGTATGGAAAATTCCTTAATTTTTTTTGACGCAATCCTTGCAGACGGGTATTGTCAATTCCTTTGTTTATTTCCTCCAACTGGTACATTTGAATTCCTTGCTTGCGCGAACCACTTTTTTAAGTTCTCTTCAAGCTGTGGGTAATCACCAGTCTTGAAGCATTTTACTTTGCTGCTTGATGTCTGGGAAGTGATTTTGTCCTTGTTTTTCTGGATTGATGCGAAAGTGGAACGAGGGACGTTAGAACGCATGGATACGTCAACTTGCTTAAAGCCACTGGCCACGGCCTTTATGATCTGTTGTTTCTCTTTAATAGAGAGGCTAACTTTTTTCATAGGCATGGTAACGTGTCACAACGATAACAAAATACTAAACTGTAGAAACGAAAGAAAAGCTTAGTACAATTCCTAAAACTTTCCCTCTCTCCTCTCCTTATTTCCTTTCAGCAAAAAGAGTACGAATTACATATGGGATTTCATAGAAAACATTTATCTCGCACTCATTCTGCTCTCTGGTCTCTCACTGTCCTCTTTCCCTTTCTTGAAACAGTACGAATTAACGAGGTTTTTAAGCTGGAAATACGTATTATAAGGCGTTTTAAGTGACCTCGAGCATAAAACTAATATGAATTACTGAGGGGACTGAAATGCATTGTTTTTATACCTCTTACCGGGATTTTCTCTGGGGACCACCAAATTTGTACGAATTAGCCGGAAATACGAATAATCGGGATACGAAATATCGGGATTCCACTGTATATTATGCCTATGTTTAAAGCTTTTCACCGCTACTATAAAGTACTTCAAAGGGGATTCTTTTACTGGCGGGAAGAAGATTTTCAACGGAAATAGATTGCAGCTATAAAAATAAGAAATGGGAGCAACACGCTGTGGAGCGGGCAGGCACTCTAGGAGAAAAATAGTTCTCACAGGACCGTGAATGCTCCACAAACATCCGCCCGGCTGTATTTCATCCTTATTGTATATTTAGTAACTATTGGCCTGTATATAGATTCAACTAGTCTGGGCTTCCATTGATAGTTTTGTAAACTTATCAGCAGGACTTCCTCAAATCTCTTGCCCTTTTTAAACTATAAATCGCCGACGTCCCATCAGACTCAAGTATTTTAAAGATAGCTGACGCAGAGAGATAGACAACACAGCAATCCGAATAGGATCGTTCCTAACAGACACAATAAGGAATAGGTTGTGAACAAATCAATTTCAACATCATCAAACAAATACCAATATTAATTAACCCATCATTTTATCCTGAAGGGACTGGCAAACATTCTCGTCCTATTCCATTCACCTTAGCCCTTTCCCTCACTTTCACATATCACGTAAACAATATATGAAACAAAACTGCAAACCTCATCGGTACAATGTCACCCTACTTACACAAAACTTCAAATTACATAAAATTATAGGAAGTCGTACAAAACATGAGTATGTGCATAATTAAAAACTATCATCACTTAAATAATCTTTGTAGAGGAGAATCTGTTAAAAGAAAAGAAAGAAAATCTTTATTATGAAGTACAAGCAAAACACTGGTATATACAAATATTTAGAGTTGCGTTACTACATACTGGGTGGAAGGTCTAGGCACAAGTGGGATCTGGGGCTAAAGCCAAGACATATATGTATAAGAAAAGGATGAGATTATGGGAAGTAGGGAGGTCTTGGAGGGATGCGGTTGCTTGCTTAAAAATAACAGGGAACCATCAGTTAAATAATCTTTGTAGAGGAGGGTCTTTTAAAAGAAAAGAAAGAAAAGCTTTATTATGAAGTAAAATAAAAACACTGGTATATTTAAATATTAAGAGTTACGTTACTACATACTGTGTGGAATGTAGGGTCGAGTGGGGTCTAGAGGGAAAAGGATAAGATTCTGGGAAGTAGGGAGGTCTTGGATGGATGCGGTTGCTTACTTAAAAATAACAGGACCATTAGTGACGAGGCAGATACACTGTTCTGCTCAAGCCCCTTCTACTGGTTCTTAGCAATACTATAAATATTATATATAAAGCAAGCATTATAAAACTATCGATACACCACAAGATAACCACACTAACCGACCTGAAATTACCCACAATCCAGCAGTATGGTCACTACCAGACATAGAATTTCTTCTTTTTAGCTTCCATATTCGAAAACTCATTAACAAGAGAATTAGGCACTTACAGTAGTCATTCCTTCAAAAGATACGCCCAAAAACACTCAACACATATACTGTTGGGATAATATTAAATTTATATCTTCTTAACCTGAATTTATTTATTGTATGGTTATTATTTTGTTTTATTTACAAGGCTTTTGTTTAGCTTTTTCCTACTGTAAAAGTAAAAAAAAAAATCGGACTGTATACATATGTACGATCCCAGAGACCAAATATTGTAATAATTTTAATTTTTGCTTCTGAGCGAATATTCATACAGTTTTTTAATGCTAATATTATATATAATGCTAAAAGTAGAAGGGGCTTGAGCAGAACTGTATACTTGCCTCGTGACTTCATGGAAGTCACTGATGGTTCCTGTTATTTTTAAGTAAGCGACCGCATCCCTCCAAGACCTCCCTACTTCCCAAAATCTTATCCTTTTCTTATACATATATATCTCAGATTTAGCCCCAGACCCCACTTGTGCCTAGACATTCCTCCCAGTTTGTAGTAACGTAACTCTTAATATTTGTATATTTTAGTGTTTTGATTGTACTTCATAATAAAGCTTTTCTTTCTTAACAGACTTTCATCTACAAAGATTATTTAACTAATCGATAATTAAATAAATAAAGACCGTTTATCAGAAAACATAATATTCAGACAAGCGTGGTTAAGGTTTTTTTTTTTTCTATCAAAGACGTTTATTATTATTTGTCGCCTTCCTAGACTATTGAGGGGATTCAATACGAAATTGAATGCCCCTCTAGCCTGTATTGAGATAAAAGCATCCCGAAATAATGTGAGCAAATTATTATTCGCAACTACGAATCCTTTAATTTAGAAACCTTAGTCAATATGACAAGAGACAATTTTGTCTAATTACAAACTAATTATTCAAAAGAGGCATTGAAGTTGGAGCCCTTTCTCCAGAGGTCAATGGAAAGTTCCAGTGTTCGTTAGTTTTCTGTTGTTTCCGAATATTCTGAGAAAATCATAATTTCATTTAAATATTCTCGACCCCTTCAAACAAAAGGCGACCGACGACGCCTTAGACAATTATGTTGATAAAAAACAAAAACAAAAAAACATTGATTATTTATTTATTTATACAGGGTTTAATTAATTGCTTTTCAGTGACAATAATTAGGGCCAAGGTGTGTGGCTCGAGGTTCGTTCTGCGCGTGGTTTGGCAAACCGCTTCATTGCTAACTTTTTTTTTAAATAACAAATGAAAACATTATTTATAAAAATGAAAATAACATTGAAGGCTAAAAAGCTGTTACTGTAACCACTTCGTCAATTGCAGAGCGAATTAAGTATGCCATATCGATAATAATAATATCGATATATTCTCTGTCACAAGTTCAAATAGTCCTTTTATCACCACTGCATATTACGGTGGCCATTAAGTATTTAATCACGCAGGGCTTTTGATGTTTATTTATTTCAGTTTTTGATTTAGCTTCATAACTATAATATTATTCGGTATCATTAAAATCTTCCTGCAAAAAAGACTTTTCATTGGTGTCCTTAATCACTTAAGACATATGCGAAAGGATTCAGTAATAAGCCGAGTTCCAACGGCGCGTCGGTATGGCGTGACAATCCTTGCGTTCTTGAGTTCCGTTGTTTGGCAAATCTCAAGTGGTCAATACGCCATTGCCAGTCGTCCCTTTTTTCAGTTTTTTTTGTTTCGATGTTACAAATAATGAATTTATGAATCAGATACTACTTTCATCGCCAACTTCCTGAAAGTATCCATGATCCGTTCAGTTCTTTCAAAAAGCACTCCATACAGATATTATTTTGAATACGTTTCCAAGCTCCCTTACTTGTGGTTCCTAACTATATATCGTTGAAAATTACTTCTACAAAATCAAACAGGTCGTTGGAAGCCATACTGATTTGTCATCTGCCGGATACACAAGCCTTTGATGTTTGACACGAGCATTTACCATCACACAGTTCGCGGGAAAGAATGAACCATTCCGAATCATCTCGAGCAAAGACGAGACTCTGCAAAGTTTCCACGGTGCGATGTATGACAAACTTAAGGCTCAGTAAACAGAAATGTGTGCCCTGCATGAAAAATCAATTAGTTGTCGTCTTTAAATTTCCATTACCGAAATTCTGATTAAAGACTTAACTGATGCCCGGTCATAGACAGATCTGTGTATTCCTAGAAATCGCTTAACTCGTCACTAGTAATTAATTCATTGTAATAAATAATAAATTAGTAATTTAAAACCTTATGTTGACTATCCGTGTAGAATTGTACGCCTCTAGGCCGAGTAACTGACATACAATCTCCAAAACAGACAGGCACGTAAATAAATATACATAAAAAGAGTTACTATTGGAAGATTTTTATTACTTTTTATGTTTTTTTAGGAATATTGGAATAGAGTAGGTGTAACCATATTCGATATTTTAACAAATGAACATTGGCTTTAGCAACTTATTTAGTTCTGGGATAACTAACAACATCCCATGTCAATGTGACGGATGAACTGAACAAGGCTCTTACCGTTTAATTTATCTTCTCGGCTATGAATACATTTTCTTGGCAGGATATGTTTTTGCTGAGCCGCACTAAAGAGAAAAGGACCTTTACATGTTTTACCACTGCTCCTGGGAGTCAGCGGGAACGGATTGTATATCATTTTTTACTATTATTTTTTAAATATATAATATTCGTAAATCATTTAGTACATGTATACAATTTCACTTACAGAACATTTAGTGACTTATAAATAAATACTTACGTCAGTATGGCTAGTTCCAGTGTGGAATATAATAAGAATACCTACCTCTTATTATCGGAAATGTTATATAATAATAAATACTTATTTTTGTTAGGCCGTGTTGCGTCGTCATGAGGGGGTGCCTAGTTACCTTAGCCCTAGTGCCGAAGTGAGGGTAGATTAGGCTATGACCTGGACAATTGCTTCATGACGGGTCTTACTACTGTACTATCTGACTCCATATCTGATAGGTATGTGCCCGACAGTGCACTATGTTCAGGAGAAAAGGTATAGGGTAGGTATTGTAGGTAGTTTATGTGGTCTTGGAATGACCACGAGTTCACACTCGGTATCTGAGGGTAGGCCAAAACCGTCCGGATCCCAAAGGTGATTATGAACCGGATAGAGAGGCAGTCTGGATCACTGGGGGAGACACTACTAGGTAAAGTTCGTAGGGCCCCAGGTGATAGTCATCCGCAAGGAAGAGGTCCCTTCCAAGGAGGTGCTAGTTTTAGCGAGACGAAGGCAGATAATCCCACTAGGAAAGTGTGGGATCTGACAAGGCCGAACTAAAAGATAGCGAGGTTAGGAAAGAGAGATGCAGAGGTTTTCATAAATAAGAAGGCCAAATCTTGAAACATGAGAGTGCAGCTGCAAGTACCAGTCAGAGAGCCATAGTTAGAATGAATGATCGGCTAAAACTAGGGGGTATATATAGCCCCAAGTAGCCAATGGGCTGGGGTTTTATTCTGACCAACCACATCGCAGGCCTAGATGAAGCTTGAATATTCCAGACCAGGACCCACCCAGCCCCAGAAATTACCTGACTCCCTCTGCAGGGGCCTCTGAACTAGCTTTTTTTGCAGCTACGGTTTTCATTGTTTACAATACTTACACTGATGACTTGTGGTTTGGTAATATTATTTGCATTTGTTTAAATTACTTTACAACATATTATAACCAATTTACAATATATACAATAGAGTATAGGGTGATTTATCTTATGTAGTTAGCGGTCGATACAGGCCGACTGTAAGTGGTCGGATTTGAGGCACAACTGAAACAAGAACTGCGGCTGCCATTATGTTTCTGTGATACACGTCACTTCCTGTTCCTGTTCAATGTATGGGCTTTATTGAGAAAACAACAACAACCCTAAACCCTAGTACCCTTTCGGCCCGGGATATGTAAGAGCGTCCAACCCTAATGAGATGTCCTATAAATCCAGACTTACCGGTCCCTTATCATCACCAGACCCTCAAATTCATAATTCCTTATTATCGATTTCTTTCATTTCCTATCTTAGCATACCCTAGGAACCTTTCACGCTCTTTTTGCCTCCTAATGGTTCCTACAGTTCCCCTATGCTCCTTGCTACAATTGTTAGCGAATGACATTCACTCTCAATATAATTATTAGTAACTTTTTCTTATTCTTAGCGAACAATGTCCTAGTTTTAAGTATTTTTTCTTTTCATTTCATTTCATAATGTGCTCAACTGCTTCATGGGTTTCCTTCAATTGCGACCCATTGAAAAAATATTGAAAGGTCTCTCATAAATTATAAATTGTAAAAGAGATATTACTTTCCTTTTTACAATGGACAAAAAAACTAAAGCAATCTGGATGAGATAATTGTAACAGTGTAGAAGATCTTATTAGAAAATTAAAATTTGCTCTAACACAATGTAATGATTCATTCATACATAATAATTCTGCCCAAAAGCACCCCCCCCTACTATCCTAGTGCCAAGGAAATTCCTCCAACAAGCTGACGGAGCGTTGCTCCCCCCGTTATCCTCTCCAACCGTTTCATTCCGATGAAGACCAGAGAGAGCGCAAGAGAGCAACAGATGCTCAGTATATGAGTGGGGAGAATACCCAGTGCATTAGGAGACGAGGAGGGTTGCAATGATGAGTATTACTGGATAAGGAGTTGACAATAGTATTTGGATGAGCGAATAGGTTTTTGTGGAATTAGGAAAATCTTGAGGGTCTAGGACAATTGGCACCAGGAGATTTCTGGGACCGGATGTGTTGATTGAGAGTTCAGAGTTTGATGTTTGACAGTTTTGTAGTCCCCCATAGTTCAGATTGGTTTGAGAAACTATTTGTATATATGAAGTTTGTTTTTTAGTGTGACCTTAGAGGATTTTTTTGTCAGTAGTCTGTATAATTGTCCTAACCGTCTGTTCAATTCTTGTCTTTCAAGATCGGATAATTAAATGTAAGAGAACAAACACAGCTGGGTTTAAGGAGCCTAAGAGAAGTTTTATAGTGTGACCTTAGAGGTTTTTTTTCCCAGTAGTCTGTATAATTGTCCAAACCGTATGTTCAATTCTGGTCTTTCAAGATCGGATAATTAAATGTAAGAGAACAAACACAGCTGGGTTTAAGGAGCCTAAGGGAAGTTTCTGTCAACGAGAATTACAATTGCCAACTTTAGCTGGAGTCGATCCACCTGGAGTTAGCTAGTTAGCGAGTCACACTTAACTATCTCATGCAGTCAAACTAACAGATTTTTTTTTCTTCTATCGACCTGACAGAACATTTGAATAATGACTGAAACTCAATGAATAAAATATTCAATGATCTATACTTAGTCTAATGTTTCAATATCTATGTGTTTAGTTGAAAATAATCATTCATTCGATTTTTATTAGGCGACTGAAATTTTAAGTGATAAATTGTAAATTTATTTAAGTATAGTGTATATCTCTTATCAAGAGCTTTATAGTCAATATATGATTTCAGACTGCAATTCTAAAGCTTATTCTATAAGTTATATTTTTAAGTTTGAAGGTTAACAGTTTTTTTTAACTTAAAGCTTCAAAAATGAATGACCTATACCTATCTGTCATAGTGAATAATAATTTCATTCATATATTATTTCTTTCCTTTCTGACTGCATTTACTTACATCGTAAACAACACACGATGTTTTCATTCATATTCATATAAATGTAGTTGAAATGTGTACAACTGTATCGTGTATTTTCAGCACCTTCGGGAGAAATTCTTCTTTCTATTAGCATGTAATAACTAAAATAAACAATGCAAATTTTGAAATAGAAATGGATTGGAAGAGGTGGTATGATTAGGTTTAAATGGAGGGCAGAGGTCGGCTTGGGTAAATATGACGAAATTACTGTAATAAATAAAAATGGTGATATTATGTCTGATGATTTTTAAGCTGGGTTTATCCCCACCTAAATGTTTGTGTCTTTAGCCAGTCCTCCATGGTACAGGACTTTTTGTAGTTACTTAGATGTTGCTGTTACAGTAACTGATACGGCTGTAACGGAAACGATGTCCGAAACTTAATTAAGTGATAGTAAACCTCAAATGCAACATAAAAGTGCATTCGGGCTATGGTCCGATTCTGAACAGTAAAGGAGTAAATTTGTATTTTGTACAAACTACCAGTGTTTTCAGTAAAAATAATTACAGTCAATTATTACTTTGACCTGGGATGTATTGTAATAAATTAATTACATAAATAATTTTTTATATATTTATGAAACATATGTAAAATACATATGAAAATTCTCCTTTAAAAAATAATGAATGTGGCTATCGCGCTCTTCGTCAGCCTCCACTGGCTCTTATCCGGTGACGGAGGAGCGTGGGGGACTTCCCAAGACTCCGCTTCCTCCTTCGCATGCGAGGGAGGTGACAACTATGTGGACTTGGGAGGCCCCTGGGCTGTTTGTAAATATTGTATGAATGTGTGAGTGAATGATGAATTGTAAATATGGTATGAATGAGAACATTTATCTCAATTACTTATTGCCTAGGCAGATTGTAATTTTATCATAATAAAGTTTTATAAAAAAAATAATGAAATTTCCTAATTGAGTTAAAGTAATACAATTTAATAATAATACTTTTAATATATCTGGTAATGATAATATGAAATTTATTTTCAATAAAAAACTTTAAATTAAGATGGACTCAAAGCTTATTAAACAAGGAAGTTTTTATAAAATTTATAAAAGGGAATCTTTAGTCCAGGCTGATAAAACAAAATTGCGAATAATCCATGTTCTATGAAAAAAAATAACGTTTTGCGTAATTTAACCGCTTGAAAGCCCCCCTTCAAATGGTTTTTACAATAAAAAAACTTTACTTTTTTTTTTTTTTAAACAATAACATATAATATTTTTATATATAATAATATTACAAAAATATTTTTTTATTTATCGCTGCCTATTCAACAAAAAACGTGATAAAAAAAACAACACAAAATTTAAATTTACTCCTTCACTGTTTGGAATTGGACCATAACCCAAATGTACTTGTCGGGTCGTCACTAGGAGGTGCCTGATCACCCTAGCCCTGTGACAAGTGCGGATTGTTCGAGTTTATAACTTGGACAATCTTTCCATGACGGCGTTACTATCTGACTCCATTTTATGATAGATATGTGCCCCGACAATGCACTATGTTCAAGAGAAGAGGTACAGATGTTTCATAAAGAATAAGTCAAGTTTTCAGAGTTCGAGCGGAAACCAAGCAAGCGTCACCGAGTAAAGGTCGCCAGAGAGTCTGCGAGGAGACTAGGAAGGAGTCTTAAAGACTAACTAACAGGGCCAGGAAGCTGCTTTAAGTATCCTCTTTACTGGGTGCTG
Source organism: Acanthosoma haemorrhoidale (assembly GCA_930367205.1). Lineage (NCBI taxonomy): Eukaryota > Metazoa > Arthropoda > Insecta > Hemiptera > Acanthosomatidae > Acanthosoma > Acanthosoma haemorrhoidale. Next base: position 112,184,368 of record OV884014.1, on the reverse strand, counting down.
CTCACACCTGTGATGATGTACCCACGCTTAATTACCCGACCCCTTACCCCTGGAGGTAGAGGCTGTAAAAGGGCTGTTAATGTTTATGACTGCCAGCAGGTGACCCTTTCTCGTTTATGACTTAGTTGGCTTCCGCCTTATATTGCTTAACACTTTTACAATGATTTACATTTGTTCATAATAAATTTAGTTGATGTTGTTTTACTTTTGCTTACAATATATATGCAATAGAGTATAGTATGATTTATCTTATGTAGTTAGCGGTCGCTACAGTACTTTTATGTTGCATTTGAGGTATCCTATCACTTACCTATGTTTCATGTATATAGGTATAGTGTAGGTATGTATATAGGAAAAATTCTGTATGTATGAGAGAGTGAATGGACTATTGTATTAATGATTCGAATAAATTTTCCTTAGTGTTTTAGGGATTTATTGTTTAATGAAAACGATTTTTAGTGCCTGTTTCATTTAAAAATCAGCCTCTCTCGATAAAGTCCCTTCATTTTCTAGGTTAAATATTAAATAAAATAAAGATTTTAAACCACGGTTGATAGAATTAACCAGTTAGGGATATTGTCCTGTATCACATGTAAGGGTTCCAGGAGAAAGTTTCCAGAATACTCTCTCAGAATCCCGACAAATATTTGGGATAATATCCCAGAGCCTGCTTGCACAGGGAGCCCCATCGCCAATGTAACTTCGGCTAAAGTCGGCTGAGACAAGCCGAAGCCAGAAGCCGTTCTATTATCTGCGGACTTAGGACTTGCCAACTTGGTGTACTTTCTCGCCAAGTTGTGTACTTGTTAGCAAGTAGTCGGACGTGCCTAAGTAGTATAAAACTTATACTCTGCGGGAGACTACACGCACGTGGCCATTCCCTAGTTGTCGGAGTATTTATAGCTGCTTCAACCATTCTCTCTCATTACGATTATTAATTTATTTTATTTGTAGGTATATGTAAATATTCCCCCTCACAGCCCCTTTAAATTTACAGATAATTATAGATCCTCAGGCGAATCTATTTACAAATTATTTTTGTATTTCCTGTAGCGTCGCTATACATTATATACAGGTTTTGTTATTTTATTTTATTTTTTTTTCCTTAGCTCTTAAACTTATAAAAATAGGATGTGGGAACATAAAGGAAAATTTTTTTTTTTTATTTTATAAAAATTATATAATGGAATAAACAAGTATAATGGTGCACATTATACGTGACTGGACTAAACTGACTAATAAAGGTGATGGGGCTCACCTTTTTGATCAAAAGCTTAAAACCAACTTACATACTAATTCTTAACCTAATTTTTCCCCGACAGTCTGTTGCCATCGATGCGGGAGGGGTGGTGGGGTTAAATAAATAATTTTTTTTTCTTATCTTAGCTCTTAAACTTATAAAATAGGATGTGGGAAAAATAAAGGGAAATTATTTTGGGCTAATGAGTACCTTTCACTAAGAGGAGTCCCCCATTTGAAGGATGTATGAGAAGGATATAGGGTGTGGAATGCCTAAAGGAGGCGGGTGGAATCAGGAAGGTAGTGAGAGTCTACCGAAATAAATAATTTTTTTTTTTTTTCTTTCTTCATAGCCCCTTCAAATTTACAGATAATTATATATAATTACAGATCCTTAGGCGAATCTATTTACAAATTATTTTGTATTTCCTGTAGCATCACTACAATATATACAGGTTTTGTTATTTTATAGAAATTATATAATGAATAAACAAGTATAATGATAATTTATATGTATGAATTTATAATTTATACGTGACTGACTAAACTGACTAATAAGGTGATGGGGCTCACCTTTTTGATCAACCTTAAAACTAACTTACATACTAATTCTTAACCTAATTTTTCCCAGACAGTCTGTTACCATCGATGCGGGAGGGGTGGTGGGGTCATAGTGTTAAACACTGGATTTGTCAGGTGCTGCAACGAGTCAAAAAACTTAATGTGTCTCCAGCGGATGAACTCACCCGTGCAGGTAAGCGTTCTTCAACCTCTCGAAAGAGGTATGTCGGACCACTTTTCGCATGATTCCATTCTGGAAGTGTTGGAGACATTTGGCTGTATTGTCAGTCAAGTGGGTAAATAGTGGGGCACCGTACAGCAGAGCTGGCCGGAGGACACATTTATATATCATCAATTTAAGACGAAGCGACAGGTTAGGTGAAGTTAGCAAGTGCGATAGCCGGTAAGACCTTTGTCGTACTTTTTCTATTTTATTACTAAAATGAGTAGAGAAATGGAGATGCCTATCCATTTTTATTCCCAAATAGTGATATAAATAAAGTGAGCTCCACAACTTTTCATAATTTCAGTAAATTAAAGTATACGAGATGTATACTGGTATATGCAGATCATGTGTATAAATCAGAATTTGTGTAAAATGTAGCCAAGCTACAGGAAATATAATGAATAAATTGTAAATAGATTCATTGTAGAATATATATTGAATGTATATGTATGGTGTATAGTACCTTCACACTCAACATATATTGTTTGCAGAGTCCACTTAAAGTCAACTACAGGTGTCACATTTAAGCTAGATCAAATGAAAACTAATTTTTTGTTGTTTTTAGGTATGTAAGCGTTTTTTGGTTCAAATTCATCTTAATAAGCTTAGAAACGATCGAACTACAGAAAAAGATCAAGTCACGGAAGTTTTGACCGGTTGTTTAACAATCACAACTTTTCGAATCTTTTCATACGTTTTGCTTCTATCGCTAACTGTTTGTAGGAAAATTTAATATCACTTTAAGTTATTTTAATTTATATCAGATTCATAATTAGTGTTTAGTTTATAAAAAGCGAATATTTACCTATATGATCAAGAATTTCAGTACTCGACTGAAGAAAATGAAACGTGGATTGTTGCTGCTTACAAATCCCTCTACTGTTTAAAGTTAAATTTAATTATAATTTATTTGTTTACGACTGTGTATTGCTGAGTAGAACTGTGGCTGGAGAAATATAGATATACAATATTCGTGAATATAAAAAAACCAAAGTACTGAGGGATGTTAAAGCAAACTAACGATGGATTGTAAAGATTTTATAAGCGTATTTATGCCTGAGTCCACATTCCTGCGTATTTAAGCGGCATTCACGCTAGTGTAAACAGCAACCATTGTACCGTGAATCCACCAAGCAGCTAACGCACAGTCTATTATCACTTCCCGCTGGAGATTGTTTTCCCTCTTTTTTTTTTCCTGCCGTTTTAAAAGCCGCGACAGTTAAAATGATAGCTCGGGATTAGAACCATGAAATATAGGGCCAGTGCCTATTGTATCCCAGGTGTGTCCGCTCGCTAATTCCTTCGGCCCTGTCGACACCATTGTCCCGTAATGGCTGCTCCAGCACTGGCTGGAAGGGCTTTTAACCCTTGCCCTGGCTGGAAATAGTCCCTCTTAGTGACTGTACGGTCCTGGAGGATTTTTTTTCCGCGATCCACCGCCCATTTAGAGTATCTATAATATATTAAAAGAGTCGATTTTATTTCATTAGACATTAGACCAGCGTCATGTGCACTATATTCTCATAACAGCTGTGAAACAGAAAGAGAAAACATTTTGGGTCTCCGCCAAACAGCTAATTGGATCCGAATTGACTCTTCTCGTTCCAGGAAATGTAAGATTTGTTCCTTAAATTGCATCTAGCTTCCTTACAAACTATTTTTATGCATTTTTGAACGAACGCATATTTCTAAGGGAGGTGATGTGGCTAGGCTGTATTTCATAAACGATTTATGTGACTGAAACCTAACGATAAATCTAAAACAAACGCAGATACGAGGGCGAACCCAAAAGGAACCGAGATATTTTTATTTGATTTATTATATAATCACTGAAGTGATTTATTTATATTTTTTACAAAACACCTTTAATCTCCTTCAAGGTACGTTGTTTTGTAAACCTCTTTATCACGAATAATTAGAAGTTCCCCACTTCTCGGTCCAGAAAATTTCCATCTAATTTTCTATATTTTAATAATAAAAACCTTAAACCGTCAGTTAAGAGGAAGGGAGAACTAGTGTACGAAATAGCGCAGGTGGGGGAACACACTACCACCGCTGGCCTGGCTGATTTGCGGCATTCGACAGACTCTCGGCACTCAGCACCTGAAGGACACTGCCCTCTCTCTCTCTCTCTGCACTGGCGCTTGCTGCTCTCCTCGAACCATGGCTTTCTTATTCAACCACCTCTGCATCTCTGCTCATCTGCTCAACTATCTCTCTCCTAGCCTCGCTATGTTTTAGTCCGGCGTTGTCAGACCCCACACCTTCCTAGTGGGAATCTCTGCCTTCGTCTCGCTGAAACTAGCACCTCCTTGGAAGAGACCTCTTCCTCGCGGACGACGGTCACCTGGGGCCTTACGAACTTTACCTAGTAGCGTCTCCCCCAGTGATCCAGACTGCCTCTCCCCGGTTCACACTCGCCTTTGGGATACGGACGGTTTTTGCCTACCCTTAGATACCGAGTGTGAACTCGTGGTTATTCCAAGACCACATAAACTACCTACAATACCTACTCTGTTCCTCTTCTCCTGAACATAGTGCTTTGTCGGGCACACCTTCTAAAATCTTATGGAGCCAGATCAATACGAATAAAGCTGCCAGCCGACTAGGCCACCAGCACAGGTCCACCCATTTTATCTCTTTCTTGGCGGTCGCCGGACAGCGGCTAGGGTGGTAGTGACCCTAGCCCGCGGCTGGTGTCCTCCCCCCCCGGGACAACGTAGGAGCCAATACTCGTCCAATATTTTATTCAACTGTCCGAATAGTTTTTGAAATCCCCTTTTGTGATGCCAGACATCGCCTCCCTCGTTTTTGTCTTTACTTCTTCAACGTCCACTAATCACTTTCCTGTGTGAGCGGTAGCCTTACCGTTGCCACTCTTCTCATCCCTAAATCTTCACTTAAAATTCGCTGTACTGAACTTCAAGTCACTCCAGATTTTTTCACAACTTCATCGATGGTTCGTCGTCGTTTTTGCAGGACAAGTTCGTGAATTCTGTTCGACATCCTCGGTGGTTCATATCCTCACGTTTAAAAGGGTAAAACCAGTCACTTGAGTTTCCCCCATAGCATCATACTTGTAGGACGCTTTTAGAATTTCAAAGTTTCCGTGCCAGTTTTCCTAAGCAGGATGCAAAACGTCACTGCCAGGGCTGTTCGCGAAAATCAGCCATCACAAAAACGACAACTAAATAAACACAAGCAGAACGTTACCTTCTCTAGTGTCAGTACTTGGCATTCTGACTGGTGAAAAGTAGCTTTACACGCTCCTACCGGCGAAACCCACTACTACAAAAACTGTGCCACATACATCAGTTTGGTTGTCATTCCCAACGTCTACAACAATTGCCTATCTTATTTAGTAATGATAATTTGCATTTTTTATTGTATTCTTGCTCACAAAAGGTTCACTACCACAAAAAATAATACTTATTATTAAACATGACTACGAGACCTTTAATTTGGCATTCGAATATATTTTTTTTAGTTACAATTATCTGTTACAACATATGATTAAAAATTGACCATTCATTTTTTTTCATAAAGAATCTTCAATTCTTAGCATTTTTTGGGAGATCAAGTAAAACTTTCATGCAATATATCGTCTCTCTATTTTAAAGCAAGATATATGAAAAAAAAAATTACACATTAGAATTTGAGAAACGTTTTAAATGGCTTATGGTAGTAATAAAGTCACTTTTAAATGGATTATGTAATATTTCATTTGTCTAACTTGAACGAAGCGGACTGACGTACGGGGAATAATATGAGTTTCTCTTTTTGAGTACAAATTTTTTAACAAATTCCCCGAAATTTTTCTCAAAGGTAATTCCAAAACGTTTGTGATTTAATTTGGGCTCTTGATAAACGCAGACTTATAAAGACTTAAGACAAAATAATGACTTGATCCGCCTACTTGTTTAATATATCTTCCAGATCTTCCAAGTCCCTTCAATTCCAAAATTTGCAGAGCGTGACCCTTTGAGTGAAACCAACTTATTTTGTTGCCTCTTTTAGACTGTGTGCAATGACTTTTTGTTTTAAATAGACCTTAAATGGTCAAATAAGGCTTGGAGTTTGTCATAATGTTGAAAAAATCCAAATATTGGATATATCGCTACTAAATGGTTTATATTTGTACTATAACTAATAAAACTAATTTTTTGCCACTTTTATAGTCTTTGCAATGAATTTTAGCGTTGAGTGTTTTTAAATTTTAAGTAAAAGCTACTTTGTTGAGTTTTCTTTTTGATAATTTTCCTAAGTATTTAGTTGTAATGCTAGTCACTTAAGTTTCTATATATTTTTATTAGAAAATGTCTATTAGCCTTTACCCTCTGCCGCTACTCCTGTCCGCTAGTCTTTTTAAATTCGATTCCTCTTCCTGTGTCTGAGACAGTACGGTATTTAGACTTCCATCTCGACAAAACACTGACATGGAACCCACACACGAGGCTAAAAAGACAAGAACTAAACAGACGCTTTGGACAACTGTACAAACTACTTCGAAGAAGATCCCATCTCTCAATAGAAAATAAACTACTTATTTACAAAGTTGTACCTAAGCCAATCTGGACATACGGAATAGAGCTATGGGGGACAGAAAAAAAGTCAAATATCAAGATCATCCAATCCTTTCAATCAAAAGTCCTGAGAACAATAGTAAATTCCCCTTATTACGTCAGCAACAAAACCCTTCACATTGATCTGAATATACCCTATATTCTTGAACTCATCCCTTCCAAACTCACAAAAATTCCATAGTAATCTATCCAACCACCCTAATCCCCTAGCACAGTCATTGCACTGCACCAATCATCCCTATAATCCTCCTCGGAGACTAAATTGACAGTGGCCTCATGACCCGTTATATAAGTGATAGTGGGAGTCCTGGCAATGGCCAGTTTCTCTAATCATGTCCTGAGCGTCTGTGGCTCTCGCGCTCTTGGTCAGCCTCCGCTGGCTCTTATCCATTGACGCGGCTGACGTAGGAGCGTGGGGGACTTCCCAAGACTCCGCTTTCTCCTTCGCACGCAATGGAGGTGACAACCATGTGGACTTGGGGGGCATCTGGGCTGTTTGTAAATATTGTATGAATGAGGGAGTGAATGATGAATTGTAAATATTGTATGAATAAGAACATTTATCTCAATTACTTATTGCCTAATAAGGCAGATTGTAATTTTGTCTTAATAAAAAAATTTGTTTTACCTTAAGAGAATTAATAATTCGTAATATATCGTAGAGAATTAATAAGTCGTAATATTAATAATTACCTTGTGTCTATTAGTATTTTGTATAATACTAAATTGATGACGTGGGAAATATTTCTGACCCCTGACCGTACTTATCACGTATTTTTGTTTATAACCTTACTTCATAGTGAATGTCTCACTCTTTATTACTCGTGCTTGGGCACTTTCGGAGCTATAATCGATAACGAACCTGTGAAAAGCCTCGATGTAACTCGAATATGTTCCGTATACCCGACCATTGAGTATTCTTGACACTGCCTCGGTCAGCAGTTGATTTCTCCGATACCCACCCTCCTCACTCTCGGTCGTTAGAGGGAGATGGTGTGGACAGTATCACGCCCAGGCATGGCTTTGCATACATACTCCCATAGCTTTGTATTCCATTCCCTGTCTTCCCTTCTCTTCTCCGCCATATGACCTCTGACTCCGTCGATTTTCCAGCTCCAGCAATGAGGGCTGTAATCCTCCAGAGGGATATCCTAGTCGTGGGAAAATCCGGAAATAGGAAGCCCGCATTGTCGCTGTTGTGACTCCAACATTTTCTCCACCGTATAAAATTCCACTGAGGAAGACAAATACTAACGGAACAGTCGTCGAATTGAGAAACACAAATATCAATTGGTGTTATTCATGTACCCTATATTCCATATTTTATGAATATTTTTATTATAAGTTATTATTATTCCAAAGAAACTGGTACATCATCGTTGTTCGCATTATACACAGAAATATTTACTGCTTAATGGCGCTAAATATTCAGTTTTTTTTCTTTTCTACCCGGGCAAGTTTCTAACACGACTTTAAGACTTTCGGAGATGTTTGAAAACTCCTGGCCGAAGACTTGGGCCGAACGCATACGAAGTAGCCGAAGAAACTTTTGGCTAACAGGAAAACCGACAACACGGCTTAAGTATTTCCGGTCCTCTCCTTCTTCTGCACTTTCATCACGGATATTCAAATCGTCTTCATAAATTCCGGACATGTCTGAATAATATTTTCATATCTTTGAATTCTTACTTGGGATTCGTTTCAATTTTAGATAAAATGCCTAGAACCTTTGTACCTTGAAGGGCTTCACAAGACATCTCGAAAACTATATTTTTCCCCGAATATAAAAATAATTTGGCATTAATTTCAAACGGGTACAGTGGATCTGTCTGCGTTTGCTGCTGTCGTGTTTGTAGTATTTTTTCAGTGGTCTTAATGACATACAAATGAATGAGCAATTCGGATTCAGACATCAACACTCAATAACTGAAGATTATTACGCCTTCTAGATAGTCACTTTTTATTTGCATGTAAAATACAACTATGTGGGGTTGCTCCACTAGTGTGAGTTACTTATGTACCCTGATAAACTCATTGGAAAATGTACTATATATATATTGTTGTGTTATTCGAATGTTGTATTTTAAATTTGGAAATTAGCGGGAATTAAAGGGCGTTAAATGACCCGTGGATCAGGAAGGCTATGGAAAAAAGGCGGGAAAAGAAAGATGGCGAGAGCGGTTGTTCGTAAGAGATCGCGGTCGACGTCACAACTGTGGAGAGAAAACACGATCATGGAGAACCAAGAAAATTTGTTGAAAATTTTGTTGTTTGATGCAATCGAACCTGAAGTAGAATCAAGCAGGGAGGAAGAATTTGGTGAAAAGAGAGCATGATGAAATAGCAGTGGAGATATCTGACCGCGTGGCGAATAACAGAAGAGTGAGCCATCAGGAAGGACGAGAACGGGATCGGAATGGCCAGTCGCGAGAAGTAGTGGGTAAGAAAAATGTAATGGTTATTTGTTAATTACATGCATGTTAAAGAAAAGTAAATTCAATAAAGTTATTTATTAAAAATTTTCCTTTTGCCAGTCATTTATTTTTGATAATTAGGAGAACAAGAACCCTCAAATAAATAATATTAAATAAATAAAAAAAAACAAAAAAAAAAAAACATTTGGCGCCCGAGAAAGGAACATGTTAGCGGGAAAATCTGGCTAAAGGATAGTTTGAATAAGTGTGTCACGAAAATTGTTATTGGTTTTGGTGCAAAGGTTGGAGTTTGGAGTTAAGAAGTTATAATATGTTTGTGTAAATTTGACATAAATAAACTTATTATTATTATTATTATTATTTGTTCCGGCATTTGTGCACCGCGGCCTCAGTGAGACCTATTGTGCGCCGTCCATGTCCCTGTCCTATATATGTGACAGGCCCACGGCCTTTGCAAATCTGAGGATACTGAATGGATCGATCAGTTCACATAGTTTGGGGTCTACAATGCGATCACTACCAAAGTGAAGGTATCGCCTTCTAGCTAAGTTATCACAGTCACATATTATATGACGTGCCGTTTCTCCCTCTTTCTTGCAGAATCTGCAGATTGGTGATCCCACTATCCCCAAATTAAAGAGTAAAATAAAAAATAAACTTAACAAACATCTATAAAATTAAATGGTAACAGTATCAATGATTATCTCTTCCACTATTACGTACTCTTCATGGCCATGTTGACCACTTTGATTAAATCGTCGGTCCTAGGGGGGGGGGGTAGTGTAGTTCCTCTCGTTCCAAACCACAGTCCTCGGACATCCAAGTCTCTTTCTTCTTAGCGTATAGTTCTATCTAAGACGAAGGCCAAACCAGATTTACGATCAACTTTTTAACCAGAATGCAACATTTTTAACCAAAACATTTAAATGACACGAGCATGATCCTTCCGAGATCAAAACTAATATTTTTCAAATCCCTCTTAGATGATATAGATTAAAAACTTATTTATCTCCAATACATAGTTTTATATTTAAATAAATTTAGCCGAACACGAGGTCCGTTTCTTTCCCCAACTTTTTATAATTTATCTTGCCTGACCTCCCATCGGACACGAAATTGAATTTATCATTTCCACAGAATAAAGACTCCAAAATAACCGACAGTATTATAAATAATGCCCATATCTTGTGCTAGTGCTGAATAAAAGCAACTCGTAAAGCAATGGATTTAATACCATGAAATAAAATAGTTATTTGTAAGATATTCCCAAGAATAAAGTTTTACTGTCCAAATACATAAATTTATTACCACTCGGTCTCAATTGGTTCCACCTCTACTGAGGCTTCCCACACTCCTTAATTCCCACACTCCTTAATTCCCACACTCCTTAATCCCCACACTCCTTAATTCCCTCACTCCCCCTTCAAACAAGTACTCCTAGTACAAGGATCCGCTCAACCCAAATAAATTCCTTTATTTTTCCCTTATCTATAATCTTAAAAAATTGAGAGCTAAGAAAAAAAAAATGTCTCAATTGGTTTTTTTTATGGTAAATATTCGTGCAACCTGCAATCGCAGGCAAAGTGCTTCCCCGATACCACGATGGTGGTTACCACGACGGTTTGACAATAATTAATTAATCAATTACCTGGCAATTGAAAGGAATCATGTCTTCCTGTATTGATTGCTCATAGAGCTTTACCTAAAATTGATCATTATTGTTGATTCATTTACTTCAAATTTTATTAACCATATTACTTTTGACTGTTCTTTTCAACTATTTATGTAGTCGGGAGATAGTAGTATACCTAGGTGCTGAAATTCTGTTGTTTGTTTCCATCCATTATCGTGTTTAATTAGAATTCATAATATTAATCTCTGGTGGAATCTTCGCAAATTTATTAACATAGGAAAAAAACAAACAATGCATTCCAGCAAGGAGAGAATGACGAATTACAACGTCATGCTCACAAATACACCCATAAACCAATCTATTAGTTAAATAATCTTTGTAGAGGAGAGTCTTTTATAAGAAAAGAAAGAAAAGCTTTATTATGAAGTACAAGCAAAACATTGGTATATACAAATTGTCGGGTTGTCACTAGGGGGCTCAATATACCTGGGTATCCCTCAAGTGGCGAGGAGACGCCCGCCGCGGGCTAGGATCGTTACAACCACTTAGCCCCCGTCCGGCGAGTGCCCAGAAAGAGATAAGGCGGGTGGACCTATGTGGTCTTTTACCCTGGCCGCCGGCCTAGTCGGCAGGGCAGCCTAATTCGCTTTGATCTGACTCCATAAGATCTTTAGAAGGTGTGCGCCGACAAAGCACTGTGTTCAGGAGAAGAGGTACAGGGTAGGTTTATAGGTAGTTCATGTGGTCTTGGAATGACCACGAATTCACACTCGGTATCTGAGGGTAGGCGAAAATCGTCCGTATCCCAAAGGCGAGTGTGAACCGGGGAGAGGCAGTCTGGATGACTGGGGGAGACGCTACTAGGTAAAGTTCGTAAGGCCCCAGGTGACCGTCGTCCGCGAGGAAGAGGTCTCTCCCAAGGAGGTGCTCGTTTTAGCGAGACGAAGGAAGAGATTCCCACTAGGAAGGTGTGAGGTCTGACAACGCTGGACTAAAACATAGCAAGGCTAGAAGAGAGAGATGCAGAGGTAGTTGAATGAGAAGTCCATGGTTTGAGTAGAGCAGCAAGCACCAGTGCAGAGAGAGAGAGAGAGAGAGAGAGAGAGAGAGAGAGAGAGAGAGAGAGAGAGAGAGAGAGAGAGAGAGAGAGAGAGAGAGAGAGAGAGAGAGAGAGAGAGAGAGAGAGAGAGAGAAGTGTTCAAGGTCCCGGTTGCTTGATGTCTGGTCTCTGATTTTTTTTTTTTTAATGTTTCAAAACCTCAACAAAACAATACAATGTACAAAAAAGAAAAATATAACAAAATATTTGGATTACACGTTTCTCCTCTTCCTGCATTTACATGCATTTGGCGGAGTGTCTAAATATAATAAATTTTTATTGTCGTTAATAGTTCATTGTTCTTATACAACACTAGGTGATGAGGCTCACCTTCTATTTGGGGTCTCTGACTCAGGAGCTCGGGCATATATAGGAGGCCAGCCAGTAGGGTGGGGATGACTGCCCACCTACGACTGACTCCCCCACTCTCCGACTGGCGTCATAAGCTTAATTTATTTAACATATGGAAACAGTGATAGATATAGCATGATCTGATCGAGAAGAGAGTGACTTATAATTATTTGTAATTAAGAGGTGGCCACAAAGCTTCGTTACCACATACTGTGTGGAATGTCTATGAACAAGTGGGGTCTGGGGCTAAAGCTGAGAAATATATGTATTCTGTATGTATTCTGGGAAGTAATGACTGGGGAGGTCTTGGAGGGATGGGGTTGTTACTTAAAAATAACAGTAACCATCAGTGACTTCCATCAGGTCACAAGGCAAGTATACAGTTCTGCTCAAGTCCCTTCTACTTTTAGCATTACAAAACTTATTGACTGTATATTTTTTATTTTTCAGATTTTTGTACGAATATTCTAGGATGATATCTAATTATTTATTTAGCCCCTCCCCCAAATGCGTTGTAGTGTTTCCGTTTTGTCCCATGATAATTTGTTTTTCATTTCTTAAAGTATTTTAGAAATAGAATAAATTTGATTGCGAAATACAACTACCTCGATGTTTCAAATCAGGGTATCCCCCTTTCAATTAAATAGAAAAGAATTATGCTTGACCTGTTACGAAAATTTTAAATATTTTTATGTCAAAAGAGTTCAAGTTGACAAAATGATAATTTTACAAATTGCTTTCATTATTTTTCGCACTATTGAGAACCACTCATTCCTTACCTATTGAACACTATTCCCCGCTCTTATGTTTATTTAAATATTTTTATATTTATTAATTATAATATATGTCTTTACTATTATAATAAAAATAATACCTTTGAAAGCGGAACACTAAAAACAGTTGCTGAAATATTCTTCAATCGCTTAAGCAGCTGACACTGCAAGCTACGACAGGCTCGCCAAGTTGAACTTTGGAGCAAGTCAGTTCTTTTCGGGACATCGAACCGACTATGTCTCGTTAGTTTTATCCATGTTTTATTGTGAAATTAATTACATTAAGGACCAATAGAGTGTTTCTCACGATAAAATAATGATTTAATATCGTGTCTAACAATTACCTACATTGTTTCGAAGTCGGTTACCAATCTACTTGTAGCAAAATGTGCCCAAAAACAACAACCTAAGGTGAGTGAACTTCCTTAGTGATTTTATATCGTTGAGTGTTAAAAATGTTGTAATTAGTAGTTAAATTTTATATAACAACCATAAATTATAGGGGTATTAATTTAAATATCCGTTTTGACTAATAATAATATCAAGTTAAGAGTTAAAGGATGCGTAATTGCGAAAATATTTCTGATTTCGGTGAAGAGGTGGGCTGCAGGTTCGGACAGGTCAGCAAATCTGAACTTTGTCCGGCAAGGCAAGGGGCAAGTCAGTGGTGGAACCTTTGTTGTTTTTATTGAAATGTGTTGTTATAGCAAGTTATGTTTCAGTTTAGGAAGTTACTAGAATTATTTAGTTTGCTCTATGTTATATAGGTTCAGTACTTATAGCTAAACTAAAATTACATACAGCTAAAAAACTAATTTTTATTGTTTTTTATATAAAAATGATATCAATATCTTTATGTATTTTCTTTTTAGTTGATAAATTATGCATAAAACTTCTGAGTATTTTCCCGTTTCTACACTTACAATTTTCAAGAATCCATGGTATTGTTTTATTTTGGTATCGCGTAGTTGGGAGATTGGGTTACTAACCGTTGGGTAGTAGCCTGGGAATTTGTTATTATTCTCAGAAACTTGTTCTGTTCTCTCTGCAGTTTATGGAAGTTAGTAAGGATAGAGATGGCTAAGTTAATGGACGCCTGAGAAGCTTTTTACAAACTATTACTTAATATTTTACTAGTATTAATTATTGTGGTTTTCCTTCCCTTAAATCTTTACTCCTTGATAAATACTAACCAATATGTTTGTGTTTATTTAAAATCCCCTGAAAGAAAGAAAAAAAAGCTCTCTAGCTGATCTTGTTAGTAGTAAGTAGTACAAACTACTATATCAAATCGCATATTTCTCCCGAAGTTGAGCCGCTACAAAATAAATCCAGACTCAAGTATGGTGGAGTAGGTGCTAGCTGTGGCCATATTTCAATTAGGCCGCTCTTGAAGAGCCAATCATAACTTTTTGTCTGGGCCATATCCCGGAGGACATATGGCCTCGGAACGGATGGCCGTTTCTTCACTACCGGAGGGTCGTTAGAAGAACTTGCCTCGTATATCACTCCGCGGGCCGTGTTCTTCACGGGCAACTTTGTATATTCTCTAGAGGTTCAATGTGGTCAGTCCTTGATTGGAACATCGATACAAAATAACCGGTTAAAAAAAAAAAAGAAGAAATTGTCAAATAGACTCAACACTAAATCAAAGATATAAGCGAAGACATTATCAAGAAAAGTATGATTAGTCTAGTCGTTTTATTATATATTACATAGTTTGAGTCATGTTCTATTCGACGTAAGCTTTTTTGAACCCCCAGCATGTAGTTTTGAAATAATATGTTGTGTTATTCGCGCAATGAGAAAAGAAAAAAATTCTATGAGGTGGCCCAAAGACATGCTTTAGCTTAAATTTTGTTACATAAATTATGATGTTATTTTATATATGTAAGTTTGAACGTTACCGCCAAACTTCGGCACATATGTTAGTTATCGCTACAGAGGGAGTTAGTATCAAAGAAAGCTCCGAGCTGTTAACCTGGCGAATAGTTATTCTCTTGTTAAGGCAATCATAAACGCTTATTATCGACAATTGTATTGATTCAGGTTAGTTTTAAGTTTTATTTGTTTATCGTAATATTTGTAGTGCAAGCTAATGTGTACATATGATAAATATTACAGTTCTAAACTACATCTGCTAGTGTTCGATTAATAACCGTACAACCTCCACTTCCTTTAAGTCTCTGAATTCGAAACTTACATATACATAAAAATATATGTAACTATTGAAGGTGGGGTGAATAAACTGAAGTCAGTTTCTCTGTAAACAAAGAAAGCAATTTTATTCACTATATATTATATTATAACAATTGCTGATATTATTTACACAATCTTACCTGTAAACAAAGAAGCGACAATTACAGTTTATAACTATCACTTCTCTATTCACAGTCTATTTACAACTTTAGTTACTTAATATAACCTTTCTCTATCCTCTCACTTTTTAGAATATTGCTGATAGCTCCATCTAGTGGTGGTCAGTAGAAGCAGCGCGGCAAATCCAAATTAAAGAGAATATACATTCTTAACATATATATAAGAAAGACAAAAAGAATTTAGATAGGGCGATAAATCCTTTTTTTTTTCTTTCATAGCCCCTTTAAATTTACAGATAATTATATATATAATTATAGATCCTCAGGCGAATCTATTTACAAATAATTTTTGTATTTCCTGTAGCATCGCTACATTATATACAGGTTTTGTTATTTTATAAAAATTATATAATGAAACATTATACGTGACTGGACTAAACTGACTAATAAAGGTGATGGGGCTCACCTTTTTGATCAAACGTTCTTCAACCTCTCTAGAGAGGTATGTCTGACCACTTTTCGCATGATTCCATTTTGGAAATGTTGGAGACATTTGGCTGTATTGTCAGTCAAGTGGCCGGAGGACACATTTATAGATCATCAGTTTGAGACGAGGCGACAGGTTGGGTGAAGTTAGCAAGAGCGATAGCCGGTAAGACCTGTGTCGTACTTTTTCTATTTTGTTAATAAAATGAGTAGAGAAATAGAGATGCCTATCCATTTTCATACCCAGATGGTGCATTGAGAAAGCTGCTATTGAGTGCTCTGAGTGTGAGTTTCTTAAATAATTCTTAAATTATCGGGAAAAAACAAAGTCATGAAAATAAAGTCTGACTCCTTCACTTCTGTTAATTAGAACCAAAGTAATATATATAAAGCACCAGGGTTTCCACTCATTCTGCTCAGGGCCATCAGATCCAATAGACGTTTAGTTTATTTAAATATATATTTAGCTTTTGACAGGGTTTGGCACGCAGGTTTGCTCTACAAGCTCAAAAGGCATTTACCACAGACCCTTTTCCTAATCCTACAGTCCTACCTTTCAAACCGCTTCTTCCAAGTCCGCTGTGGCTTAGAATACTCTAACTACTATCCCATAAATGCAGGAGTTCCACAGGGCAGTGTCCTAGGCCCCATCCTCTATAACCTATACACCGCTGATGTCCCCTCTACTTCCAACACCTTCTTGGCCACATTTGCAGATGACACTGCAGTCTTGTCATCCCACCCAGACCCCGACATAGCATCCCATAACCTTCAAAAACACCTTAACGAGATCGAGTATTGGTGCAATCAATGGTGAATCAAAGTTAATGAAGCAAAATGCTCCCACATTACCTTCACCCTTTGTCGCAAGACTTGTCCATTAGTTTATTTTAATTCTATTCCTCTTCCAGTAACCGAGACAGTACGGTACTTAGGCTTCCATCTCGACAAACGACTGACCTGGAACCCACATACGAGACTAAAAAGACAAGAACTAAACAGACGCTTTGGACAACTGTACAGACTACTTCAAAGGACATCCCATCTCTCAATAGAAAATAAACTACTAATCTACAAAGTTATACTTAAACCAATCTGGACATACGGAATAGAGCTATGGGGGACAGCAAAAAAGTCGAACATCAAGCGTATCCAATCCTTTCAATCCAAAGTCCTGAGAACAATATTAAATGCCCCTTATTATGTCAGCAACAAAACCCTTCATGGCAATGGCCAGTTTCTCCAATCATGTCCTATTGTATGAATGAGTGAGTGAATGATGACTGTAAATATGGTATGAATGAGATCATTTATCTGTATTATTATTGCCTTATAAAAGGCAGATTGTAATTATTGCACAATAAAGTTATAATAAAATATATATATGTAAGTGAACCCTTTGTTACATATTCATATATGTGCGATATATAAGTTAGACAGCTTATATTGCTTGAAAATCTTAGATATTATTATTTCATAGTAGAATTCGATTGGCATAAATTTTATTATTTTTAATAACGATTTTTTAACCTTGTATATAATCTAATTTATATATTAATATCTATTTTGGTATGATCTCATTGAAATACTTTCCTTTTTTTTTTTGTAGATTATATCTACCTAACAATTTAATCGATAATTGGATTACAATAATAATAAAAACTAACGACAAAAGTTGGGGGGCACAGCCATTGGCAAGTCCGTAAGATGAACTTGGCCGGCCCAAGTCCGTCAGTCCACGTTGCACCACCGAACCGGAGTTATGTAACTAGTTTTTGGTACCTTTTCTTGCTAAATCTACTCAATAATTATTGGTATTTTTTAAACTTTCCTGAGCTCTTTTGGTGTATAAAGGTCATTGTCAAAGCTAAAACAGTAAATTCGATAAATTGCCAACATGGTAAAATAATTCACCATACTCATACGAAATTTAAAATCAAAATACCAATAAAATCACAAGAGTAAATAATCATAAAACATGCAGTCATGCACAAAAATTATAAATGGGTGTGGCGCATGCGTATGCTATATTAAGTTAGCATTTTGGCAACATATCAATAATATTTGGGTAGGCAAACCCTTCCGTCAATCAATAAAATAAAACCCGCTCTACTACTGAAACTGTATTTTATCTCCGTTAGTTTTAGCGCTGATGATTGTCGTTTAACAGTCAAAGAAATTGTTTCCCAATAAAACGAGTAGTTTATTTCATAAATCGATGTTAAAAATAACACTAATTACTTTTATTTGTCAGGCTATCTTTTCATCGAGTAAAATGTGAATAGCCAAAATATAAAAAACGACTTGATACTCAAAGGAATTAATCACTAAGTCGTTAGCTCTCAAAAGGTTTTGAGCCGTCACTCGACAAAGCAATAAGTCAATAAGAGAGAAGGAGGTCAATTAGTAGACTTGGGCAACCGAGGAATTTGAAGCACAATATCGGTACGAAAACTGATGAAAACCAATATACATTGCTTCGATACAAAAATGAATATAAAAAAAAAAACCATGGTTTTTATTCTGTTAATGAATTTATCGATGAATATTCTATCAATCTGATAAACTTTTTTTATATTTTTGCAATTCACATTTTACTCGATGAAAAGATAGTTTGACAAATAAAAGCAATTAGTGTCATTGTAAAATCGATCTCTTGATTTATGAAAAAAACGACCGCACCTGCTGGTGCCCCGCTATTTACCCACCTGACTAACAATACAGCTAAACGTTTCCAATATCTCCAGTATGGGATCATTCGAAAAGTGGTCCGACATACCTCGTTCTTTAGGTTGAAGAACGCTGACCTGCACCCGTTGCTTGGTGTGCCGTCGGTGGCGAGTTCATCCACCGGAGACACATTAAGTTTTTTGACTCGTTGCAGCACCTAACCAACCCAGTGTTTAACACTATGGCCCCACCACCCCTCCCGAATCGATGGCAACCGTCGGGGGAAAATTAGGTTAAGAACTAGTATGTAAGTTAGTTTTAAGTTTGATCAAATAGGTGTGCTCCATCACCTTTATTAGTCAGTTTAGCCCAGTCACGTATAATGTGTATCATTATACTTGTTTATTTATTATATAATGTTTATAAAATAACAAAACCTGTATATAATGTAGCGATGCTACAGGAAATACAAAAATAATTTGTAAATATATTCGCCTGAGGTTCTATAATTGTATAGAATTATCTGTAAATTTAAAGCTATGAAAAAAAAAAAAAAAAAAAAAAAGATGAATATTGCGTTACAACACTGCTCAGTAGTCAGCCTTTAGTAGCAAGGTCGGGAATCGAACCCGGGAGAGCGAGTGGCATGGTCCCCGTTGTTTTTGTTTTCCTATGTATCTAAATGAATAATAATAGTACAAATTAAAAAAAAAGATGTTGATTGTTTGGTTAGACAAAACGAATACGAGAGAAGTCGGGAAGGGAGCTGTGCCAGACCCGCTGTAAGAGCCCATTATAACTAGATGCTATCATCGTTACTGCGGATACAGACAGAGAGTGGAGGGAGGAAAAGGAGCTGGCTACGAGACCCTCCCTTAATAAAGATGCTAAGCGATAGATAACATCCCCTGGCAATTCATACTTATAATCTCGACTATTAACCACAGACTTCGTCATCCCATCTGTATACAGAGTCTTTGGTTTTTCACAGAAAGCACACAAAATTTCGCTAACTTTATCATATCATACTTTCTGTATAAACGAAACCGACCTATCGCTTCCTAGTCCTGAAGCAGACTCTTTTGAACAATTTTTACTATGCAACTTTAAAGACATTTTAACGTTATCAATTCTTCAGTTGTTTTTTTTACTAATTTGACTTATTAATATCTACAATAGTTTAATAATTACCAAGCCTAAATGCTGAAGGCCCTAAGTTAACATGTGCGCAATCTGCCATTTCCTCTGTACATGCCAGTAACGTATGACAGTCAACAAATTAACAATAGAGCTGCTATCGAAACCCTTATGCTAATTTGCGAAACATGAAGTGCACCTAGTGCACAGTACGATATTCAATATGTGTATGCCAGGATGCACTAACGACATATAACAAAGAATAGTAATAATTTAAACTTGGTTCCGAAATAATACATCAATATAAAATCATTTGCAAAATATAAACCGTTTAAATGAATTATATTATATACAAAAACGTTTTATTACAAATAAATATGTAATGATACTGTCGGGTTGTCACTAGGAGGTGCCTGGTCACCCTAGCCCTGGTGACAAGTGAGGATTGTTCGAGTTAATAGCCTGGACAATCGTTCCAGGACGGCGTTACTATCTGACTCCATTTATGATAGGTATGTGCCCCGACAATGCACTATGTTCAAGAGAAGAGGTACAGAGGTTTTTCATTAAGAATTAGTCAAGTTATCAGAGCTCGAGCGGAAACCAAGCATCACCGAGTAAAGGTTACGAGAGACTCATTAACAGGGCCAGGAGCCTGCCTTAAGTATCCTCTCTACTGGGGGGGGGGCTGCAAGGGTGCTAGGCCCGCTGTTGGGGGTTGCCCACACATGTGGTGATGTACCCATGGCCGACGCTTAATTACCCGACCCCTTACCTCCTGGAGGTAGAGAGGCCCCAAAAGGGTTATTATGTTTATGACTGCCAGCTGCTAACCCTTCTCAGATTACTTGATTGGTCCCCGTCTTTTATTGCTTAACACATTTACAATGATTTATATTTGTTTATTTACATTTGTCTATAATACATTTAGTTTATGTTATTTACTTTTGCTTACCATATATATGCAATAGAGTATAGGGTGATTTAACTTATGTAGTTAGCGGTCGCTACAGATACTAATGCTATATATAAACTATAAAGTTGTACATTACAGATCTACTCTAAATACGGACATATGATTAAAACTAAACTTTACGTACACGAGCAAATTATAAATTATAAAATATGGACAACAATATACTTAACCTATTAACTCTATAATTAGTATTTACAAACTCATACATATACACAATATATAAAACTCGACATATCTTCCCACTTTCACTCTTAAAACCAATCTCTACATCAAATTAAGAGACCAGTCTTCTCTCGCTTTTACCGCCGATGGTTATATAATTATATTCATTTTAAGTGCTTATATTTTATTCCCTCCGAAAGAGGAAAAAATCCTTGCCAAAATCATATGGTATAGGAGGGCAAGAGAACTCACCAGCTTTCTCAATGCACCATCTGGCTATAAAAATGGATAGGCATCTCCATTTCTATACTCATTTTAGTAATAAAATAGAAAAATTACGACACAGGCTATCGCACTTGCTAACTTCACCCAACCTGTCGCTTCGTCTCAAATTGATGATCTATAAATGTGTCTTCCGACCAGCTCTGCTGTACGGTGCCCCGCTATTTACCCACTTGACTGACAATACAGCCAAATGTCTCCAACACTTCCAGGATGGAATCATGCGAAAAGTGGTCCAACATACCTCTCTCGAGAGGTTAAAGAACGCTGACCAGCACCCGTTGCTTGGTGTGCCATCGATGGGACACATTAAGTTTTTTGACTCGTTGCAGCACCTGACAAACGCAGTGTTTAACACCATGACCCCACCACCCCTCCCGCATCGATGGCAACAGACTGTCAGGGAAAAATGAGGTTAAGAATAAGTATGCAAGTTAGTTTTAAGTTTGATCAAAAAGGTGAGCCCCATCACCTTTATTAGTCAGTTTAGTCCAGTCACGTATAATGTATATCATTATACTTGTTCATTCCATTATATAATTTTTATATAATAACAAAACCTGTATATAATGTAGCGATGCTACAGGAAATACAAAAATAATTTGTAAATAGATTCGCCTGAGGATCTATGATTATATATATAATTATCTGTAAATTTAAAGGGGCTATGGGGTGGGGATGTTTTATGTTTATAGATTTTCACAGAGCCAAGTTTAAATCGTTATTACTCCTTCCCATACCACATATTGTACTGTTCAATATTGCTAAGTGAACCATACTGTGTGCGATTAAACATGATGGGTTTGACACAATCCCTGTCAATCGGTTGACTGGTCCAGGCAGTATTGTTCAGTTCCTCGCCCCTATTCCATTAGTGGGATGTAATGGTGCATTTTCAGTTTCGTGCATTGTTTAAAAATAAATTACGATAGAATAAAATTATTTTTTTGGAATAATATCAAAAATATGACGGGCTTGTGAGTATTTTATTCAGACGTTCCTTTAACAAAAATAAAAATCTCTTGTGTTTGTATAAGAAATAACGTCGGCCTCCATCTGTGAGAAAGCCCTATCTAAGAAAAATAGCTCACACTGAGGGCTAGAGGTACGGCCATTGTTGTGACCTCGAGGTCTCGACGATCTCATTTGCATTTAGATCAAGTCTTGGCTACTTTACTTCTTCTCTATCAATATCCACGGGCTCGTGGAAACTTTGGCTTCGACCCTCGACCCTATACGCTCATATTTAAACATCCTCTCATAATGCGTAATGTATTTACAATGAAGATGAGTGCGTGGATTTAGCAGGCTGTTATGAGTTGGGAATGAGAGAATTATCGGAATTTTAATAAAAATAAAACAAAAAGCTTTTATTGCAACTTTCTGGGAATTGAAGTCATAAATATATATTTGTTTGAAAAAAAAATAAAACAGGCACTTGAAAATATGAAAAAAATAAAACAGGCACTTGAAAATATGCAAAAAATAAAACAGGTACATGAAAATATGCAAAAAATGATTTTTTTTCTTTGAAAGCACACGGGAGAGAGAGGTTTCACATCTAACTAGATACATAATGTCGTTTTTCTGATTAATTAAATTTTTATTTAGTGGCATAAATTGTATTCTCTCAAATCATGTCTGTTTAAATATTTATAAAGACTATGGGTTCTCAATAATAGTCAATAAGTCAAAATATTATATTATTGAGTTCATGTCATCTCTCTAACATGCGATTGGTTAAGTGAACTGTCTATTTGAATTTTTTTTAAATTTTGTTTATATATATCGGTTTAACCTCTTATGTGATATGTGAAGTTTATGCTGTTCATTGTTTAACAGAACGCACTTGTCAGAATTGGTTTACAAAATTTCGTTCTGGAGAAAGCCATAATTGAATCGAATCGTCATTTAACTGTGCGAAAGATTGCAAAACAGTTAAATGTATCACACACAACAATTAAAAATCATATAAGACGTCTTGGGCTTGTTAAGAAGCTCGATATTTGGGTTCCACCATGACAATGCGAGGCCTCACACATCTTTAGCAACACATACGAAACTATTGGAGCTCGGTTGGGTAGTGATGTCGCATCCCCCCTACAGCCCCGACCTTGCACCATCGGATTATCATTTATTACAAAACTTCTTAAAAACGGTAAAAATTTCAGTAATAACGATGACCTCAAATCGCACTTGGTTGAGTTTTTTGCTGCTAAGGACCGCAAGTTCTATGAGCGCGGGATCATGAAGTTACAAGAAAGCTGGCAAAAGGTCATCGAACAGAATGGAAGATTAAAGTTTATTTTTTGTATAGAAAAAAATATTTAAGAACTAAAAAACCGAAATTACTTTCTTGCCAACCTCAAAATATTAACGTGAGGCCTACTCATGGTGTTACTATACATTAAAAGTAATACAATTTAATCCATAATTACATTAAAACAAATCGGTGAGTTTGTGAGATGTGCTAACAAGTGGAAAGCTACTGAAACAGTCGAAGTGTGCGACTGAAAAATAAACGATCCCAAACTTCCTCAACTGTCAATTAAAACGTTGTTTTTTCTACCTTTTATACATTATTCAAAAATATTTCCTGGCCAAGCTGGCAAAATAACGCTGACGATGCCGCGCAGCGAGCACAAGAGGTCGCTTAGCAAAAGCGCAAAAAAACTTTTGTTGGCTCACTTCCCCGCGCATTATTAATGAAATAAGCGC
The DNA here is from genome assembly GCA_930367205.1 of Acanthosoma haemorrhoidale. Classification (NCBI taxonomy): domain Eukaryota; kingdom Metazoa; phylum Arthropoda; class Insecta; order Hemiptera; family Acanthosomatidae; genus Acanthosoma; species Acanthosoma haemorrhoidale. The sequence continues at coordinate 112,160,719 of OV884014.1, read as the reverse complement.
GTTAATATTAATGGAGTTTTTGAGCTGGAAGTGGAGAGGTGGGAGACAAGTGTGTGCGGCAAGGGGAGTCATGTAGCTACTGGGAGGCTTACAGGCCCTGTCTTTGTGAAGGTGAACTTTTCCCGATGTAGTCGGCTTGAAAAATCCCCATTTAATGACTTGTTAATACTTTCGATTTAAGGGGAAATTATTCCATATTTATATATATTATAATGTCTTTCACGAACATTTCTTGTCTCGCCTTTGCTAGAAATGTGCTTCATTATTTATTTAGGGTAAACTGACATTTATAAAAAGAATGAAATGAAATGAAAAATAGTAGGGCGGGTGACCTATGTCGTTTTTTTTTTTTTTTTTTACATTTAATACAAATAAATTTATAACAAGTTTTGTTTTTAATCAGTTTTGATTTATGTACAACCCAACCATAGTTATTACCTTTACTAAGAAAATAATAGGGAGACCGGAAAGTAATGTCGTTTTTATTTTTATTTTTTTACATTAAAATCAAAAAATAAATGTTTAACTTTTTAATCAATGATGTAATCACCCTCGTTATCAGCAACCTTTTGCCATCTAGTGTGAACATGTTCAATGCCGAATTGTTAAAAAATCAATCAAAAATCTGGTGAAGGCTTTGGAAATGGGTCCTCTATGATAATCCAAAAATCTCTTAGCATGCATCGGCACGAAGTACAGCTAAGCCAGGTTTACACTCCAAAAAGGCGCTTTTGCGGTTTTGGTGTAGTATTCGCGTGGTCGTTCATCGCTGATACCTGGAAAAACTGTGAATGCAGATCTTTACAGTGAACAATTGGATCGAGTAAATCATTCATTAATTGAAAATTTCCCAGCGATTGTCAATAAAAAAAGGCGTTGCTCTGCAACACGATAATGCAAGACCCGACTGGGCCTATTTTTCCCGCAAGAACCCTGGAAAAAATTAATGAATTGGGATGGAAGGTATTTCCTCAACCACTACACTCACCCGATATCGGATTTCCATTTATTCCGATCGCTACATTTTTTAAGTGGCAAAAAATTTCAAAATTTGGACGATGTCTAAAATACCATCTCCAGATATTTTTCTCAAAAACCAATTGGTTTATATCGACGAGGCATTGAAAATTTGCACACTAGATGGCAAAAGATTGCTGATAACGAGGGTGATTACATCATTGATCAAAAACAAAAACTTGTTAAAAATTTATCTGTTTGAATTTAATGTAAAAAAATAAGGCGTACATTGTCACCTAAGAAAAAGAAGAAGTAGCAATGTGTAACATTACACAGATTTGATGAGCTTATAAATAACGAAGGTGCTGTTTACATAAAAGATGTCTCAAAGAACCAACCGATCGTAAAATAAAAGTTTATTTTATTATGTGTCGCATTACATCATCTTAAATTCAATAAATTTCTATTTTTTTTTTAGGTATTTGTACTAACACGGAAGACATTTAAAATTTTTTAATTTAAAAACATTTTGGGTGATTTGAAAGTTGAAAAAAAAATTTATCTTAATGATAAATATACGGCGAGGTTTCTGATACTTGGATAAAATAATCTAATTAAAATTTATTTGATTCTTGCATATGTCCTCTTTCTGGGTCTTCCTATGCTTGAGACTTAAATAAAACAAAGTGTGTGTGAGATATCATAGAAATTTTTTATTCGTTTGAAAGGCCTATCGAAGCCATTATGTATGGAATATAACATCGTGCAAATGTCCGCCGCGGCTTCGCTGGGTGGCGGGCATCCGAAATGCCCAATTTTCCATGACTCTGGTGCATAAATCAGGCTGAATTTGACCGATGGCATGGGTTATGTTGGCTTTGAGGACCGCCGTGATTTGTGGCTTATTCGCATAGACCTGCGACTTAAGAAAACCCCACAAGAAAAAGTCTAACGGGGTCAAATCGCACGATCTCGGTGGCCAGTTCACATCACCTCCACGTGAGATGACCACACGTCGTTGTCTATGGTCGTTTACCTTCAGCGCCTGGGTCAGTTGAATTTTGTACGGGTGCAGGCCCAAGTCCTGGTCACTGACAAGTCCCAAAATTCACCAAGTTGTGGTCTGCGAAAGACCGAGTTTTTGCGAGCGACGCGAAATCGACTGCCTCATATTCTTCCTGAAAACTTTCACGGACTGCGGCGATGCTTTCGGCAGATCTTGCGTCTCGACGACGTACGGGTGTTAGTTGAATGTTTACTAAACCAGTGGACTCAAATTTATCCTGCGAATAGTCCTCTCGGTAGGACGGTTATGGCGACCGTAAAATGGGCGAAGTGCGCGGAACGTTGCCCGAACAAAACACCCATATTGATAAAACAATTTTATCATTTGCACGTGTTGTTGCACGCTATATCCGCCCATAGTGATTTGGTAAAACAGACTGAATAAATGACAGCCAATTCGACAGATGCAGCTTCAACAATATGTCCGCTATCAACTGTCAAAGTTTGGAAGTCCCTATTGGAAGACGCTTTATAAGAATACAATTTTGTTCAAAATTAATAAAATACAAATTTATTTCTTAGAAAACCTGAAATAATTATTGTATCACTAAATAATTCAGCCGAATAAAAATTAAACATGTGCCTAACGGGTTCGAAAACACAGGACGTCACACTACGTAGCCTGTAACCCCTGAGAACTATTTCATAAATTTACTAAACGATTTTACCTTCACACAGAAGACAAGAGGATTAAAGGAAAAAACAAGATTCACCCAGCAATAGGAATGATTCAGAAGGTGGCAAACCTGTATAAATCGCTAGATTTTTATCGAATTGGAGCACAACTATGGAGCTATTGAGGTTGGCACCACTGCAAGATAACTCTTCATAAAAGTATATATATATATATATTAGCGTTATTCACAGCTGATAATTCGCCAAATTATGCTTTATGCGACCTTTCGTAAATATCGGCTTAGGGGCAGGATAGAAATAAATGACGTCATGGGGATGGTGAAATACCGCTTATTACCACAGCCCGGAGGTCGTGAGCTTCCCAGTCATCTGTAGAGGAGATATTGTGTAATATAACTTTATTTATTAGAAGGAAGGGAATAATAGTTATTATTAAAGCTTTACTTTCACCGATAGTATCGTATATTCAGTTTCATAGTTTTATCAATTTGATCTCAATCCGTGGAGGAAGTACAAGCCAGCCGATCAAGGTGGCCTGGGGAATGCAAAAAAACATACAAGTGAATACTAATATGAGTCAAATAATTAACGGAGATCGTGCAACGCCGTAGATTACCCGTTTGAAGTGCCTTTCACCCATCTGTATCTCGACGGACCAACCCGCGAAGAGTACGACTTGAAGGAATAAAGCAAGAAGCTGGATGAATACACGTATAAGTTCTTCGGGCAAATTGGCTTTTACTTAAACATTTAATTTGGCCGATAATAGCCATTCCTACTGATGTGAAGTAAAATAAATATTAATAAAAATATAAATAATCTAAATCATAGGATATATAACGTTTCTGCAAATAACTGTCGTAGGGATACTGTGGTCAGTATCACGCCAAATAATTTAGCCTGCCCGTTTTATAGATTTCGTCGAAAAATAACTTCGGAAGGCCAGATTCCGACTGCCAGCTGTGCTTCGGTTGGGGATGTGCTTAGATAATAAAGAGTGTCTCAGAATTAACGCAAGATTTGAATTTGCCGCCATTTGTGCAGTAAAGTGCTGGCAACCCTAAAAACAATTTGACAGCTGACAGTTTAGGGTTAGTAAAAATGGAGCGTTACACGAGAGAACAACCTCTCTTTATTGTTGAACATTATCTCAAAAATAATGAAAGTTTGGCGGCTGCAGTTCGAAAATTTCATACAAAATATGGTCGGAATAGTGTTTTGACTTATCAACTGTGAAGAGATTAATTGAAAAATGTAGAGAGACTGGATCAGTTGTAGACACTTAACACACTGGTCGTCCAAAAACAAGCCGTTCGAATGTCAATATCGAAGCAGTGCGTGAGAGTGTTGTTGAAAATCCAGGAACATCAATTCCGCGTCGTAAACACAGTTCTTTGTGCCGAAAGTGGATGATATTGATGTGGCCAATATGTGGTTTAAACAAGATGGTGGCACATGCCATATAGCCCATGAAAGAATTCAAATACTGCATGAGACATTTCCAGGTCGTGTACTCTCTCGTTTCGGTGATCACAATTGGCCCCCTAGATCGTGTGATTTAACACCTTTAGATTTCTTTTTATGGGGTAATTTGAAGTCAAAGGCGTATGTCAACAAGCCCACATCCACCTGTGCATTAAAAGAGGAAATTCAACGCTGCATCAACGAAATTCAACCACATTTATGCCAAATGGTCATGGAAAATTTCGACAAAAGAGTGCGTATGTGCCAGCAAAGTGGTGGAGGCCATTTGCCTGATGTGTTATTGCATAAATAACCCTATCCTATTTACTTTATAATTCAATAAAAAAATAACAACAAAACTAATAATAACTACTAAAAACTGTGTTTTCTATTTAAATCAAATCTTGCGTTAATTCTGGGACAGCCTATACATTTGATGAAATGTTTTTGTATTTAACTTATTTAATGTGCTAAAATTACAATCTGCCTTATTAGGCAATAAGTAATTGATATAAATGATCTCATTCATACCATAATAACAAACAGCCCAGATGCCCCCCAAGTCCACATGGTTCCACATGGTTGTCACCTCCCTCGCATGCGAAAGAGTAAGCGGAGTCTTGGGAAGTCCACGCTCCTCCGTCAGCCGCGTCACCGGAACTTGTGATGAACTATAGTTAATTTCTAACCTGCTCGATAATCCTCGTGTACAAGTTATGGCTTTATCAATTAACTCGTATCTCCTTCATTTGATGAACTCAATTTAAGAGGTTTTGAAATATTACTCCAGTTTGTCGTTTATAATTAGCATTTAGTGCTAGATACTAAACTGAAAACAATAAAAACAAAGTGCTTATCATAAATTATATCAATAATTTCAGATTTAAAAAAAAAAAAAAAAAAATCAAGATCAGAACGAACTATTTTACTTGTCCAGTTTGATCTTAGAGTTTCTCTCAAGGTTCTTGGTTGAGGTTTCAAGTTCAAACATTAGCCTGGGGCTACTTGCGATATTATTGCGATACCTTGCGATTTGTCTCAATCTTAGTATTTTTGCATTTTGCTCACCCATTTCTGTCTAGATTTTACTTCATGAAATTGGTCCTTAGATATAGAGTATATATATTATTATTTTATTTTTTACGTTAAAATTACAATCTGCCTAATTGGGCAATAAGTAATTGTGATAAATGATCTCATTCATACCAAATTTACAATTTTCATTCTATACAGAATATATATTATTAACTAAGTCATTAATGATGACGTTCAAATGTTTTATGAAGTTGTTTATTTTAGTCAAATGGGAGCTGCATTTCATACTTGAACATAAGAGAGACGAGTGAAAACGAAAGGATTTCTGATTAAAAAAAATATATATATATATATATATATATTCAATATTTAAGGCTAACCAAAATTTTAGAAAACAACCCATACTACCTTCATGTTACTTAAAATGTTTATAAAGTTTTGGTTAGTGGTCTATTGTAAAATCTAGCTTTCCCCACAGATAATCAAAACCAAGAAATTCTGGACCATGTAACAAAATAAATCATATTACAATTGGCCAAGTGTGCGCAGATGATAATTACAGAAAGGTTTATTTGGAAACTCCGTCAAGTAGAACGGACTAGGATCCTCGCTCAAGCACTCTCTCTCACTCTCTTTCTCACTCTCTCTCGCTCTCCCTCTCACTCTCTCTCGCTCTCCCTCTCTCTCTCTCCCTCTCTCTCTCTCCCTCTCTCTCTCGCGCTCTCTCTCTCTCTCTCTCTCTCTCTCTCTCTCTCTCTCTCTCTCTCTCTCTCTCTCTCTCTCTCTCTCTCTCTCTCTCTCTCTCTCTCTCTCTCTCTCTCTCTCTCTCTCTCTCTCTCCCTCCCTTCCTCTCCCTCTCCCTCTCTCTAGCCCGGCTGACTATAGTTATAAAACGAACTTTGAGCTGAGAAGTTAGCTCGTTATTGGAAGTTGTGGAATAACATGGACTACAGAGCAAGCGAGGGCTGTTTGCTGGTCAAGTGCTCCAGTTGACCACAGGCGCAACATGTCTATTAGAGTCACCATCTAATCATGTCAAGTATTCATGCTCAAGCTTCCATGCATTATACACCATGCTGCACAAAAGAAATTCTTTATTGTGCTAAAATTACAATCTGCCTTATTAGGCCATATGTAATTGTGATAATTGTTCTCATTCATACCATATTTACAATTCATCATTTACTCGCTCATTCATACAATATTTACAGACAGCCCAGATCCTAAATCCACATGGTGGTCACCTCCTTCATATGCGAAAGAGGAAGTGGAGTCTGGAAAGTCCCCAACCGTTAGCCGCATCACCGGATACGAGCCGGTGGAGGCTGACCAAGAGCGCGAGAGCCACAGACGTTCAGGACATGATTGGAGAGACTGGCCATTGCTAGACCTTTTGATTGAAAGGATTGGATCTCGTCAAGGTGTTTTTGAAGGTTATGGGATGCTATGTCGGGGTCTGGGTGGGATGACAAGACTCCAGTGTCATCTGAAAATGTGGCCAAGAAGGTATTGGTGGTAGAGGGGACATCAACGGTGTATAGGCTACAGAGGACGGGACCCAGGAAAAAAATAATAAAAAAAAATAAAAAAAAATTGTACACTGCTATTTTCAGCTGTGAGTAGGCAAATGAATTGATGTTTTTGTTGGGAAATCGGATTGATAGGTTTTTGAAAAAGGGCTGTTTTGATAAAATTTATTTGGGTGTAGCGTTTTGGTACACAGCGCACTGTATGTGTTAAAGAGTCGAAACTATCCTTCTTCTCGCCATGGCCCGATGCAGACACAATCGAAAGTCGAAACGTGGTCGTTTATTCGCCAGATATGTGAAAAATCATTATTTTAATATATTTTTTCAAAGTAATTATATTTCTGTTATAATCAGCCTCAATCGTTTGTTTTGAGATAGTATTATATTTCACGTCTTTTCGAAATCAAGCAATGCTCCAAAGGAAAATTTCAATGATGAAGTGAAACAGAAATTTATAGGTGCAGGGACCAGAGGGCCTGTGCGATGTCTGTCTGTGGCCAGACAATTAGCGAAGTGGCAGGATAACAAATGTCGCAGAAGCGCTCACTGATTAGAGGTCGCTCGCTGCGACTTGTCGCTCTATCCCTGGCTAGAGTTTGTTGTGGCCAGTCATTAGGAGTACAGAGGGGATCGTCAATACTGTCAAAAGACGAGTTAACGAGAACAGACTTCATCGAAACTTTGTCTGAAGCGTAGGGGATTTTGTATTATGACACTCATTTACCCCCCCCCCCCCACCTCCCGAACAATTTGTATTTCCGGAACGACTGGAAGGAATAAAACAAGTGAAATTCCATTAGTATGTAAGTTAGTTTTTAAATTTTTTTGTTTGATCATAAAGGTGAGCCCCATAGAGTCTTGTCAATGAAGCCAAGGACATCGTGTATCATTGTACTTGTATTGATTATATAACTTTTAGACTGATTCAGACCTTATACAGAGTGTACCTTTATGTGTTGTAGGACATATAAAATGTATTATGTAAATAGATTCGCCTAAGAATCTATAGTAAATAAATATTTTTGTCATTTTTCAAGGGGATTGGGGAAAAAAAAAAATTGAAATTCCATGAAAACACGCTGAACTTCTTGGCTTCTACCGACAGATTAAAATAGACAATCTCTAATGAAGCCGTTGCTATTGATACGACCAAAATAAACATTAATACAAATAAATAAATTATATTCAATGTCCACCGGGAGTTTTAGTTATATTTCATATCAGGTGAAAATCCCACTCATGTGAAAACGCGACCAAAAGCTCTTCTGACAAACTTTAAATGCACTATGGACAAACACCTTACATAAAATTATCTGGAAATGAATTTAAAATTATCTCAAGGTGAGCGAGTCGCTGACATTCCGCTCCAAATATCCAACAGCTATGCTTGGCCCACTTCTCTGATTCGTGGCTTCGTTTTAATAAGGGCTTTAGAAATTAGAGTACGCAAAAAAAAAAAAACCAAAAAAACTTTGCTTTCCCTAAACAGAGATTTTTCAACGAAATTCATACCACGGCACGAAACAGATATTTTTTCTAAAAAATATAGACTGCAGTCTTGTCATCCCACCCAGACTTCGATATAGCATCCCATAACCTTCAAAAACACCTTGATGAGATCGAGTATTGGTGCAACCAATGGCAGATCAAAGTTAATGAAGCAAAATGTTCCCACATTACCTTCACCCTTCGTCACAAATCTTGTCCAATAGTTGCTTATAATTCGACTGACCTGGAACCCACATACCAGGCTAGAAAGACAAGAACTAAACAGACGCTTTGGACAACTATACAGACTACTTCAAAGGACATCTCTCAATAGAAAACAAATTACTAATCTACAAAGTTATACTTAAGCCACAATCTGGACATACGGAATAGAACTATGAGGGACAGCAAAAAAGTCGAACATCAAGCGTATCCAATCCTTTCAATCAAAAGTGCTGAGAACAATAGTAAATGCCCCTTATTACGTCCGCAACAAAACCCTTCATAATGATCTTAATATACCTTACATTCTCGAACTCATCCCTTCCAAGTTCATTAAATTCCATAATAACCTATCTAACCACCCTAATCCTGTAGCACAGTCATGTGTGTGAGTGTGTGCACGGCACCACTCTTCCCTATAATCCTCCTCGGAGACTGAAACGGCAGTGGCCTCGTGACCTGCTATAAATGCGTAACAGCGGGAGTCCTGGTAATGGCCAGTTTCTCCAAACATGTCCTGAGCGTCTGTGGTTCTCGCGTTCTTGGTCTGCCTCCACTGGCTCGTATCCGGTGAAGCGGGGCTTCCTAAGACTGCTTCCTCTTTCACATGCGAAGGAGGTGACAACCACGTGGATTTGGGAGGCTTTTGTGCTGTTTGTAAATATGGTATGAATGAGAAAATTTATCTCATTTATTGCCTAACAAGGCAGATTGTAATTTTAGCACAATAATGAAGTTAATAATTATTATTATTAAAGAAATATAGATAGATGGATGCATTTTTACATTGGGCCGGCAAGTATCGACCATGAATGTAATGTTAAATCTATTTACAAACCGATAAATATTTAGCGATCCTTCTCGGTGTGAGTGAAATGTGTAATCCAGTTTATGTCGATGCAGTTTGGGGTCAGTAAATATTTAATCTGTTGCTCGTCCGATTTGTAGCTAACAGTATTCGATGTGTAGCCTTTATAATTATAATGTATGTTCCAATTACACAGTTGACAGACAAAATATTAATGATATTTATCAATGTAACAATAATAATTTAATAATGAATATCATAGTGATTGTGCTAAATATACTAACCGTTAAAAAAATCGTTCAACAGTGCGTCCTAACCAATCTGAAGGATTTTGTTCTTTATCAAATTTTTCTATAATAAATTTCTATTCTACCTCCTGCGGTTTAATTTCGTTAGAATTTAATTACCTCCTAATTCGTTGATTTTTTAAGTAAAAAAATTCAAAAGTCCTGATTTGAATTGGATTCTTCTAATGGAAGGTTGTTAAAACAAAGGTTATCATCTTCATCAAAATACACTTTCTTTAAATCTTCGTCTACTTTAACGCCTACTTTTCGATATCCGTTGACTGGTCTTATTGCGGAGGCAGCGTTTTTAATAGTTGATTTTGTTAATAATACCTGATGATGTAGATTCTGAAAATCCGCTGACAAACTAAACCATAATTGTTTATCTTCAGAAATTTCCACTAGTTTATTATCGCCTTCGCCTGATTTGATGATATGTACAAATAATTTGGATTCCCTTATTTTCTGATTCATTTTTCAATCTATAACTTGTAATTTAATTTGTAAGTTGGTTTTTATAACTGATTTTATTATTATGTAAAGATTTACAATGGCATTAGAATTAAAAGCATTAAACGATTGAACAATATAAAATAAAATAAATAAACACCTGTAAAGATTAATTAAATGACCAGTTATTTACCAGGTATTCTAGCGGACAGTCGCAACACATAAGCAACCAATAAAAATTAAGTCTTATCTCGAAAGTAACCTTCACACAAAAAACACAGCTAGCTAGATCATCAGCTGGAGTTTACACATTTTTAATTTTAATGTTTTATTTTATTTATAGTAATAGTATTACTGCCCATAAATTTTTTTTTTATTGATTTCAATTCCCTTTTTAGTATTATTTTACCTTCAATGCCTTTATTCTGTGTTTAATTAATGTGATAATGAGCCGTTTGAGGCGCGGTGATTCAGTAAGAATAATTACTCTTTACTAAGAAGGGAGTGTCACGTCGCGAATCACCTTAGTTTTTATTGCATTTTCAACGGCCATAACAAGACTAGGAGGGACTTATGAACTAGAGAGGAGGGACTCCAGAAGACCAAATTCAGGACGTCCCGACCGATCCCATTGACGACCGCTTCATTCAAAAAATTCAAGCGCAATTCAACAGCTTCTCGCATTAGAAACTTGGTTGATGGTATTCGGGGATGACAATCTCAGAGTCAACCGTTAAAAGAACAGCGAGAGAGTGAAAAAGCCTGTGAAAGGCTTCTAACTGCCGAATACCGTAGACACAGACTAAGAATTGTAAGAGAAGAACAATGTTGGACTGAAGAGGAATAGAAAAATATCCTCTGATGAGACTAGTCACACTTAACAGTCCACTTTTTGGAGAAGACCTGGAGAACGGTACTGCCTGTCAGAAACTGTGACATTTGGAGGGGGCTCTGTCGTGCTCTGGGATGGAACCTATTGCGAGTTGGTACCAATATCCAAGGAAGGCCCTTGGAATGCTTTAAGGTATGTAGAGATGACTTTAGAAGATCATGTACCTTACATGTTTTCTATTGGTGTTGAATCAATGCTTGTGCATGATAACGCCCTGGAACATGAGGCAACATGTGTTTCTGAGTACCTGAATACATCAGGTATCCGTAACCTAGATTTGCCAGCAACAAGTCCAAACCTTAACCCAACGGAACATGTGGGAGGTTCGGTGTTGGGATCCTCCTAATACGCTTGAAATGCTTAAGAAGTATTGGAGGTCTGGGACAACATCCTCAAGGGATTTTATTAAAAAATTTTTATGAGTGTGCCTAAAAGGATGGAAGCTGTTAGTAAACCTCCTCTGAGGCAACACTTCTTATTAAATGTCATTATGAGACTACAAAATTTAAATTGTTACAAAAGAAAACCAATTATTTTTTGTAAAGAAATTTTTTAATTCATTTATGTCTAAACATATATTAAATATTAGGGGCTAATAATTTATTTTACAGTTTATATGAAGAGAGCAATAATGAATAAAATGAACTATTTTTATTTGGTAGGTATGGATTTTATTGTTATTCATAAGGGACTATGTCCCGCCTAATATATTTTTTTTCTATTTTATGTGACTTGGTTGACTGAGAGTCGTTAAACAATCTTCTGTTTTCACTTTATTTTACTTTGTCTTTTTCTTTTCTTTTTTTTTCTTTTTTTTCAATATGGAATTTAATAGTTATTGTGACAGAGGAGAAGCGAGTTTTCTATCTGCACTTCTTTGTTATTTCTAGGGGACTGTCTTTGTTTCGGAATTAATTATTTTTCTATTTCTATCTACTACAGTGGAATCCCAAGAGAAAATCCTGGTAAGTGGTAAAAAAACAATGCATTTCAGTCCCCTCGGCATTTTGTATTACTTTTATGCTTGAGGCCACTTAAAACGTCTTATAATACGTAATTCCAGCTTCAAAACCTCGTTGATTCGTACTGTTTCAAGAAAGGGAAAGAGGACAGTGAGAGACCACAGAGCAGAATGAGTGCGAGATAAATGTTTTCTATGAAATCCCATATGTAATTCGTACTCTTTTTACAGAAAGAAAATAAGGAGAGGAGAGAGGGAAAGTTTTAGGAATTGTACTAAGCATTTCTTTCGTTTCTACAGTTCAGTATCGTTTTCGTTATCGTTGTGACACGTTACCATGCCTCCGAAAAAAGTTAGGCTCTCTATTAAAGAGAAACAACAAATCATAAAGGCCGTGGCCAGTGGATTTAGCCAAATTGACGTATCCAAGCGTTTTTACATCCCTCGTTCCACGATCACATCAGACCTAAGGAGCAAGGACAAAATCACTTCACAGACATCAAGCAGCAAAGTAAAACGCTTCAAGACTGGTGATTACCCACAACTTGAAGAGAACTTAAAAAAGTGGTTCGCGCAAGCAAGGAATTCAAATGTACCAGTTGGAGGAAATATACAAAGGAATTGACAATACCCGTCTGCAAGGATTGCGTCAAAAAAAATTGTGTTTATTTAATCTAGAACATAAGTATGTATATTTTTTTTATTGCGTGTGTTGTTAAGTTTAGTATTAAGCAGTGTTTATTGCCTAGTTTTTATCCTTACTACATTGTACATACTTCTTAATACATACATGTTTGCATTAATACGTTTTTTAATTTTGTACTCCCGATAATTGGTATTCCCGATAATTCGTAGCAAACTTCAGTCACTTGACAATACGGATTATCGGGATTCTACTGTACTGAGAATATGCCTGTTCTGAGATATCTTTCATAACTTTTAAAATGTTACTTTTCTTTTTCTAAAAAAGGCCCTTTTTAAAAATTATTAAACAAAACTTAAACAATGTTCTTGATAGTACTTTTTAGAATAATAATAATAGCTAGATGCAAATGTCGAATAAAAAGTTTGCCTGCGTAGTTCCCTTTATTAAATTAATTTCAGAGTTGGTAGCTGTCTCTTATTTCCTCTGGTAGTGTTTCGTCCCTATGCAGAAATAGAGAATGGCCATCGTACGGGAAGGCGATATGGGTACAAAGTGCTACCATTGCCTCTGTACACAGCAGCCGACAACACACAGCCCCACTAATATGAAAATTCTCCGCATAGCTCTTTAATAAAGTTGGGATATGACGAGAATCCTGGACTTTGTGTGTGTGTGTGTGTGGTGCTTCCAGGAATTCCAGGCTCTGAGATAATCAGCATTCCTTATGAATTATTTAACAGGGCCTGTGCCCTAGATAGTTGTGTCCTGGCAATTAGGGAAGCTGCACTGTTCTGGTCAGGTGTTGGCTCTGTCTTCAAGGGCGTTTAGGCGATAAGGACCATATATATATTTAGATATAATAATCTGAAATTTTACTATATTTAACACTTTATTAAAAATAATAACTAAAGTACGAGAAACAAAAAAATGAAATAAACTTACATTTCGTTGGGTACCCCCCTTTTTTTCTTCTGTTTTTCCATAGCCCCTTTAAATTTACAGATAATTATAGATCCTCAGGCGAATCTATTTACAAATTATTTTTGTATTTCCTGTAGCATCGCTACATTATATACAGGTTTTTATATTTTATACAAATTATATAATGGAATAAACAAGTATAATGATTCACATTATACGTGACTGGACTGAACTGACTCTAATAAAGGTGGTGGGGCTCACCTTTTTGTTCATACTTAAAACTAACCTACATACTAATTCTTAACCTAATTTTTATTCGACAGTCTGTTGCCATCGATGCGGGAGGGGTGGTTAAACCCCCGATGTTGTTTTGTTTACTTAAATTAATTTGTACAGTCCTCCACGGCGAGAAAGAGAGCATAACCCTCGAGTCTACTATTTCTGTTGTATTTAGTCACCTTAGGTGATAATCCATAGTGCCAAATATGGCGGAGTAAATCGATTTTAGAAGGAAAAATAATTATTTTTGTTGTTGTTTTTTGTCACGGAAAGGCCTTAAAGACCACGCGAATATCATTACTTTCGGCTCTTTTCTTGTTTTTGTTTTTTCTTTCCTTCCATTTTCCCCTCATTATCTCTACGTGCTTTTGTTTTCTTTCTTCTGTCCACGCGACTCCCTTTTTCGATTTTTTCTTTCTCACGAGAACATTGATTTCCTTCAGTCTTTTCCTATATCTTTCTCCGTACTGACAATCCTGGTCCGTTATGCCTAGTCTTTCAGTTTCTTCCTTCATCTGCTTGGTGTTTCCCCTTGAGCTTTTATATCCTCGGATTTTCTGGAATATTTCCTTGTTTAGTCTTTCCGGGGCCATTCTTACCATATGTCCGTGGAATTTCGGTCTCCTGATCCTTATGTCCGTTTCTAGGTCTTTTGTGTCTTTGTAGATTTCCTGGTTGGATCTTAGCCTGTATCCTTCTTGTGTCATTTTGGGGCCGTCGATCCTTCTTAGGATTCTTTGTTCAATTAGTAGTCTGTTTATTATTTCCTATTGTAATTTGAAATAATGGCAGACAATTTAGGCTATTCAAAATGGTTGTGTTGTAATATTATCAGACACTTGAAGGAAGGATGGTTGGATCATTAGCATTTGGGAGCTGCTGTCTCGTGTCATCAAGTAATCGTGAGTTAGCCTACAATGCCATTTCTTCTCTAGGGAATAAACATGATGCAAGGCGGTCTTGTTAAAATTTATCATGTTATGCTCAAAAACTATTTAAATTTGTATGCTCTGTTCCGTGCAAAAATATTTAAAAAATAAGTGTTTAGGTACATCAATATAAACCGCTCCTCCCACTCGCATTTTAGGTACAAAATAAATATTTTTCACAACCATTTAATGAATATTTAAAATTTTCGCCATAATAGCCCATCTTTCGGCTTTTTTGAATAGGGTTTATTCCTTTACAATGTCTTTTAAGTTGTTGACTTTAGTGATTAAATAGACTTTTAAGTTGAGTTTAAGTAAGTTGACTTTTAAGTTAAGGCTCGTGGTATGGCAACGTTAGGCCTAATACCACGTAGCCCCAGGTAAACAAAGGCTGTAAACAGAGATAGAGGATTAGAAGCGGAATAAAGACAGGTTAAACCTAGCCGTTGTTCAAATATCAGTTCCTTTTACTCTCGTTCTCTTTATTTTAATCGTCTAAAGCCGATAGACCATAACTTATATATATATATATATGTATTTATTAATTTTTTTAAATATTAGTATGAAATTTTGATAACAGACTTACCTAAGTCCTGTGTTTGTGAGCTTCTACCTGTGGTTTAAGGAGGACTGGTGAACATTAAAGAGAGGTCAGAAACTGCTGTGTTCTTAATCTAATGTTATATCCATTGTCGGGCCGTCACGAGGGGGGTGCCTGGTTACCCTAGCCCTAGTGACAAGTGAGGGTTGTTTGAGTTTATAACCTGGGTAAGCGTTTCATGACGGCTTTACTGATAGGTATATGCCCCGACAGTGCACTATGTTCAGGAGAAGAGGTACAGCGTAGGTTATAGGTAGTTTATGTGGTCTTGGAATGACCACGAATTCACACTCGGTATCTGAGGGTAGGCGAAAACCGTCTGGATCCCCAAGGCAAGTGTGAACCGGAAAAAGGCAGACTGGATTACCGCAGGAGGTCTGACAGGAAAATTTGCAGGGCTCCGGCAACCGTCGTCCGCGAGGGAGAGGTCTCTCCCAAGGAGGTGCTAGTTTTAGCGAGACGATGCCAGAGATTCCCACTGGGATGGTGTGGGGCCTGACGACGTTGGACTACAACATAGCGAGGTTAGGAGAGAGAGATGTAGAGGTTTTCCATAAAGAAGCAGCCAGGTTTTTAGAGTTTCAAGCAGGAGCCACGTCAGTGAGTAGTTGCCAGGAGAGAATGATTTACAGGGGCTAGACCCTCGGCTTAAGTACCCAGCAAGCCTTGCCCTTAGCCAATCAACATTAAGATTGGTGTAACCAATGATCTTTGTCCTCTTGGAGAGGCTGGCAGGGTTCTTGCCGAGGGTCTGTGGCATCATCTGGCCTCATACCTGCGACTGACAGCTGTGACCCATCTCATGTAACTAACTACTTGGCACCCCGCATTTTATTGCTTAACACATTTACAATGATTTATATTTTGTTCATGTTATTTACATTTGTCTAGAATATATTATGTTCATGTTATTTACGTTTGTTTACAATATATATACAATAGAGTATAGAGTGATTTATCTTATGTAGTTAGCGGTCGCTACAACATTTTTAGCGTATAATTTAACATTATGTTTTTAAGTTAGGTAGATGCTTGAATGGAAATAAACGACCTGCAAACAACTAACTATCAAATAACAGTTTCTCGGAGATGAATGCTGTCTTTAAATGACTCGAATAAAAAGCCTTTTATAAAGTAAGCGGACCTTCTGAAGCCCTAAGTCCTGCAAGTTTGCCTCAGATAGGCGAGCAATTGTCGCTAATAACGCCCATCAGTTAGTCTTCGATTTCCAACTTGAGCTCCCACGGGGGCCATCGCCTCAACTGGGTCAGGTTAGGGTGGACTCGGTCGTCGATAGGTGTCCGGGACAATTGTCCCACCGAAGGGTCTTTTTAAGGGCGGTTCTTGGAAATAATAGGGAGGGGGGGTGTTCGGGATCTTTAACTTTCTGCTATCAGACCTGGGGGGGGGGAGGAGCAAGTTTTTAAACGTCTTTATCAGCAAGTCATCCTTGAGACAATTGCTACAGAAGCCTATATTAACGCAACTATTCTCCGACAAGAGGACGTCATTAAAATCGGAACATTCCTCCAAGGGGCATAAACGACAAATCAAACGTTAATAAACTAGAGGAGATTATGTTTCGTCTCAAAACTTCAAAAGTTAAAGGAACATCAAAACGATTAACACTGCAAATAATTACAGAAAGAAAAAAAATTACTGGCAGGATCAGGACTCCAACTAAGGACCTGACCATATCCAATCTTCCTAATGTGAATCCTCTTTAGATAAGCCTCCCTGGGACTGGGAGCCACAATTACAATTGCAATTAAAATGCAATTATCAATTACAAAATTTTAGTTGATAATAATTACATTTGTAAAATTATATAACCGGCTTAAATCCTTCATTTGACGAAGTTGTGCCAGCGTTTACACACGTGAGTCCCGTGGTCATTAATTTTAGAGTTCATTGGGTTAAAACGTGTAAAAGAAAAAAAAGTAGATTTTTGAATTTAATTACTAGAAGTATAATTTGAAATTACTTTGTAAGTAATTATTAAACATTTACGTAATTTAATTAAAAACTAATTAATTAGGCCTAACTCTGTCGTGAGGCCGCGGTAATATGTTATATATTAATTATATGCTATATAAGTATGATATATATTCAAATGTGCTATCACAATATACAAATGTGCTATCACAATATACGAATGTGCTATTACAATATACGTGTTGTATATTGTCAATTGGTTCTCTTAACTTTGGCAAACTAGCTCTCGAATAATTAATTGGTTACATTCAGGAAGGGAGGGACCCGTGCCTCTGTGAGGTGCTTAATGTCCCTTAGTCAGGGAAGACTGACATTGGCAAGGTCGTGGACTCGTACAGGGTAGCTCTTCTGGTATAGCCCTGGGCTAGATATTGAACCTCGATCCTGTCAGTATATTTTTCCTATGTCTGTTAGTTATTGTTAAAAACTTAAAATTTTAAATTCCTCCCTACCGAATATGCAATAACAGCTAGAACAAGGGCCGCTATATGCCATGATTTTGGGCCAGTGTAACACGCTTGAAAAAACTCTTGTAATATGACTGGAAGTCTGCTGTCTCGAATGAATATTTATATAAAAACTATTCATAGTGTAATGCTTAAGTAGCCGGAAGTTATAAACAATAAAATAACAATTTATTTCACCAAAATTAGGATGGTAACACAATACGTCATTAGTAATACATCGTGTTAAATGAGCTCTATAAAAGATTTTTTTGAAAAAACAATTGAATATTTACAAGAGGTTTAGTTAAAAATAATTGCGAAGTAAAATTTGTCTAAATTATATTTTTGATTTATTTTAAACATCTAAAAATGACACCAATGTGCAAGTAAATAAAAACTATTCTATTTCTTGATAAAAAAATTGAAAAACAGTCAACTATTGAGGTTGTGACTTAGCTCTCGTTTTCTTTCATAATTTTAGCCTTTCTACATTGTGTTTCTGGACTCAAGTCAGCGTTGGTGCAAATGTGACTTACACCACACTGATTCATATATTTATATCAAAAATGTTAAATGAATATTTTCAATACAGGTGGCATTGGCAGAGGCAATTATTGTTCGTATGAATTTAATTTACGATAATATAGCATAATGATCAGGTTTGTTAATTGACAGTGTAACGATGTCAATAATTAACGACAGCATCGAAAATGTCATTTAAATCATTGGTGGAGCCAACAGAGGACGAGTACAACCTTCTCTGCCGCACAAATATTCTCTCTCTCTCTCTCTCTCTCTCTCTCTCTCTCCCTCTATCTCTCTCTCACTCTCTCTCACCCCCCCAGTAATGAAAGTGGAAACGTAATAACTTAATAAATATCGGTTGTACAGGATGTAAATGAACAATTCCATTTAATGGACTAGTTGTAATTTATTTTAATTAGAAATGGAAGGAAAATATTTCTCTACCAATTTGTAATAGTTATTTAATATGAAAAAAAAAATATTTCGCTTTGCATAATTTGCAATAAAAAAATGCTTTGCATATCTAGAAGACCGCGTGTAAAGAATTTAGTGGAGATATTTCAAACAGTTGCGATTCTTTAATGTTTAAACCCTTCAACATTTTCACCACCGCTTGACCATATCTGATCTATTTGTTGAAATTGGTCCCTCACACTCTCTCCCTCTCTCTATCTCTCTCTCTCCCTCCCTCTCTCTCTCTTTCTCCCTCTCTCTCACACATACTCCCTCTCTCACACATACTCCCTCTCTCTCCCTCTCTCCCTCTCTCTCACACATACTCCCTCTCTCACACATACTCCCTCTCTCTCCCTCTCTCTCCCTCTCTCCCTCTCTCTCTCTCTCTCTCTCTCTTCTCTCTCCCTCCCTCTCTCTCTCTCTCTCTCTCTCCCTCGCTCTCACACACACCCTCTCTCACACATACTCCCTCTCTCTCTCCTCCCTTTCTGTCTCTCTCCCTCTCTCTCCCCCTTTCTCTCTCTCTCTCTCTCACACACTCCCCCTCTCTCTTTCTCTCTATATCTCTCTCACACTCCCTCTATCTATCTCTCTCCCTCTCTCTCTCTCTCTCTCTCTCTCTCTTTCTCTCTCTCTTTCTCTCTCTCACACTCCCTCTCCCTCTCCACCCCTCTCTCTCTCTCTCTCTCTCTCTAGCTTCCTCTCTCTCACACACACTCCCTCTCTCTCTACTGTTTCAAAGTTGATTCTAATCAAAAATCCACTGCACAGTCTATAAGCGAAAAACAAAAATAATTAGAAGATTTTGCTGGGCGAAAAGTTAAACAAACAAATCTAACTATTTAGCCTAAGTAATCTTCGCAATGAACATAAATGCAAAAAAAAAAATTTTTTAACGTTCATAAAATGAGTATTTAGTGAAACAGGTCTTTAATCCGTCCCAAATACAGACCTGACCTTTATTTAACTGTAAATGTCAGCTCTCCCAAAATTTGAAGAATTTCTGTTGAGTTTAAAGGGAGGGACTTGAAGTATTTTAAAGGCACACTTTACAGGAGATTGTATTTAAGCAAAATGTATTTATTTCTAAATAATAATATCAGAGGGGTCTAATAATTAATAATGTTATACGCCACAAAATATTTGTGTAATTTTGTGTTTAAATTAAAATGCGAGTTATAAATGGGTTCTTTTAGAGTAAATGAATAGTTTTGAAAAAAAAAAAACTAAGTATTTTTTACCAAAACATTATTATTTGATTCATAATGAAAATCGCATAATATCATTAATAAGGGAAATCGCATACTGCTAAAATATTGACGAAGAACACATTTGTCATGAGCTCAGAGCGAATTGTATAAATTATTTCTATTCTTTCTCAAAACTCAAAAACAAAAATCACAATTTTAAATGCTGAATAGCATACGACCTGTGACTTGAGTATGTATTAAATAGTAGGGAAAAGTTATGTATTTTTTGACCGAGAGTACATGTAGCCCACTATTACATCTGATGAAAGCCGACGTGATTTTCTTTTGAGCATTTGAACAGAACAATTGACTGATATATTGTAGAGAGAGGCTCGCACTGACCTTTGGCTAGCAATACTTTTACTTCCCTTATAGATCTGGAGATATGAAGCACAACTTCACGTCACTTCCTTCTTCATACCGACAAGTAGCAGGTCTGAATGGAGACTTCAACGAAACCATATTCAATCCTGTACTGTTTAAACAAATTATTATGAAAAAGCCACTTGGTCTGTAAGACGCATCAAGCTTTAAACGCAGTTCATAAGCCTGATGGTGGAGGCATTGCTATATTGGATTATGTTTGGGTTATTAATAAAAGCTTTATCAAAGTGAGTTGCTGTAAGCCAAGCTCTCTCAGATCCCAGCTTAAAGCCAATTTTAACTGACATAAGGACATGGTTAATTTTGTTCAATATTTAGCTATTTAGGTATGTTTAATGGCCAAATAAAGAGTGTTATTCCTTAAATATACTACTACTAGGTAGTACATACAATCATCTAAAAAACCCATGTGGAGACACTTGGCTATGTCCTCGTTATCGCCTTCTATAAATCCTTATCACAGGAAAATTAACTGATATAGTTTGTTCACTCACTAACCATATTATAAATGTTAGTTTCTTATACTTATGGCTGGATCGTATACTCCTGGATATTGAATAATAAGACATAAATGTTAAGTAATCAAGAAATTTGAACTATGATAGAAGATGGACTATAATAGACTGGAGTGATGGCTTCAATGATTGATTCTATGAGTCCATAAATATTATTTACTTTATGTTTGATAATGTTTGGCATTTTCAATATTCTTGAGGCATCTGCAGGGTTGTCTTCACCCTGACGTTGATTGACTATCAAGATTGAGCAAGAACAGAACTCGGAGGTTGAGACTTTGATAGTTAACTAGTCGGAAGTTAGCCCAAATCCTTTTCGTTGATTGTACGAGGGTTAGGGTCGGTAGATTGTTGTTTATGGCATGTTGTTGATCGGTTGTGTGTGCAACAAGATCATTTGTTCACTGCTGCTATCATTTTGTTCAGGACCAGCCAAGCCTTTGATGGAATTCAGCACGAAATCGGTTTTAACATTTTAATATTGAGATACCTGAAATAGTATATTTTTAAAAATCATAAATGTTATTGAATATACCCTAAGGGTAGTTTCGCAGTATAGTATCAATTGCTGCGTTAGATTTGTCTTTGGGACTAATATGCCTTTCAACTCTTCGCCGAGTTAGGGTGCCTGTTCCCCTCCTTCCTTCCTAAATATTTCCTCGGTTCATTGCTTTATGTATATATATGTTGGGCCAACTTCTAATAGCAGTTCCCCTCTTCTCGGTCCAGAAAATATCCACCTATTTTTAAATATTTTAATAATAAACCCTTAATGCGTCAGTTAAGAGAGAGGGAAACTAGTGTACGTAACAGCTGAAGACCAGTAGGGGGCGTGGCGGGGCTACCCCCGCCTCTGACCTGCCCATGGCCAGACTCTCGGAACCCGGCACCTGAAGAACACTACTACTCTCTCTCTCTCTCTGATTTGGCGCTTGCTGCTCTACTCGAACCATGGCTTTCTTATTCAACTACCTCTGCATCTCTCTCCTAACCTCGCTATGTTTTAGTCTGGCGTTGTCAGACCCCACACCTTCCTAGTGGCAATCTCTGCCTTCGTCTCGCTAAAACTAGCACCTCCTTGGAAGAGACCTCTCGGACGAAGGTCTACTGGGGCTCTACAAACTTTACCTAGTAGCGTCTCCCCCAATGATACAGTCTACCACTCTCCGGTTCACACTCGCCTTTGGGATCCGGACGGTTTCCGCCTACCCTTAGATACCGAGTGTGAACTCGTGGTTATTCCAAGACCACATAAACTACCTATGATGCCTAGCCTGTTCCTCTTCTCCTGGACATAGTCTTCTAAGCTTCTTATGGAGTCAGATACCAATAAAACTGCCCACCAACTAGGCCGCTAGCAAAGGTCAAAGACCACAGGTTTACCCATTTTATCTCTTTCTTGACGCTCGCCGGACAGCGGTCGGGTCGTAATGGCCCTAGCCCGTGGCGGGCGGCCTACCTCCTTGGGGTGACCCGACAATATATATATTATATTTTTCACTTCAAATCCTCAAGATCCTGCCTCTCTCACCTTAATACTCCTGCCCACAAAACTTTCTTGCTCGCTCCATTACCCTCTAAAATTCTCTACCTCCTAATATCCACCATGGTTCAACTCTTCGATTCATATTGTCTGACTTTTATTTTGTATAATATTTTTATTTAATAGATACATGTTAGCTTTTGTATTAATTTAATTGTTTTTATCTAATGTTTTACTGCATAGACTTCTGCATAGATTTCTTATAGGTGGGTCCTATGGGGTTTATTTACTAAAAGCTAAACAATTTTTGTTTTGTTTCATAATTATTACTAGCTTTCATGTTAGGGTTAACACTTCATTTACCATTATCATTATTTTGATGTGAATTCGCCATCTGTACATAAATATTCATAGAGGGCTTTGTCCCTGAATACAATGTTTTTTCATATTCTATTCTGTTCTAATAAGCAGAGCTACAGACCCTCGTCAGCGGCCACCACTTGCCGACCCTGATGTAACTGCGTTCTGTCCGCTCCTATTTCGTAAAGTTGTGATACAATTTTCCAGGCGGGAGACCTCGAGGTCCGGAGGCATTTACATATTCATGCAGACCTGCGGAGCGACATCATCCGATTATGAATGTGACCGCTTGCGTACACCATTGATGTAGTACATATTAGGACTATGTTTTTAATTATTAACATTTCATTGCCAAAGAAAAAAAGTATTCTTAAAATTGGGACCCCCAGTTTTTAGTTTGAAGTCGAAGAACGTAAGAGGTGGAATTTACAATCTGGTTCCTCGTTTTGATTTTTTCTCAATGTCTGAAATAAATTTGTACATATTTTATATATAAATCATAAACAATAATTTCCGCTATTATGGCAAATCCATAACCATGGCAAATAAGTAAAAGACAAAAAATATTTTATGAAATTCTCTGAGTGATTAACCTCTCCCCATATTGTTTGTCGGATCCAACACAAATTAAGAATTGTAAGCTCTCTAACTCCAAAATAGCTGCCTGAATGTTCAATATTTACAGTAAATTATCTGATAAACATTTACCGTTCATTTGTATTGTCTTAAAAATGATAAAAATACAGAAAAGACAGATATTTTTTCCATTTAAATATTAAAATATAATAACCCATAGCTAAGTATTAAAAAAAAACCAAACATCACAGCTATTGGTTATCAATAAAATAATCATAATAATAAATCTATAATGGCAATATTTTGAAGTAATGTATTATCACTGTTTTTACATTAATATATAAATTTTGTGGTTTTTGCTTTCATAATATCTATTGTATGCTATTAAGCTAGAAACTCTGTATAAATATTTATTTTGTTTCTCTTCAATGATAGTCAGTCGCTCAGCTTGGAGTGATGCTTTGTCACAAGGGTTTTATCTGAAAACTATCAAGTTTCTTTGTAAAAACATGGACATTTCCGTGCTTAATTTGTCGATTTTGAAGCTCCCATAAATAGTGGTGGGTGGCTACTCAACTTCCCCGCAGCCATTTTCGTCAATTCCGCAACTGCTCTGAGAGAGCGTAAATTGGACAAGAAGCCCTTAAAAATAATGATTCGTGGGTCTTTTTGGGAATAGGGACCCCTGATTGTTTTTAATCTTTTCTCTCGTCTATTTTCTGCAAATGAAAGGTTGTTTTATTGTTTGAACATATATTTATACTCTTGGCCTAAAATTTATAATGTCATTTATTAATTGATTCAACAAATTA
The DNA here is from genome assembly GCA_930367205.1 of Acanthosoma haemorrhoidale. NCBI lineage: Eukaryota > Metazoa > Arthropoda > Insecta > Hemiptera > Acanthosomatidae > Acanthosoma > Acanthosoma haemorrhoidale. The sequence continues at coordinate 112,136,747 of OV884014.1, read as the reverse complement.
TTACCGCTATTTCTGTTGCGCTATATAAAATCACACAAACATGAGTCTGTCAAACTTCTTCTAGTACCATGTTCTTTTTTGTTTCTTGCCTTTCCTTGCGCCCATAACGATTCAATTCGTTATGTATGACTACCTGTGGTGGGATCTACGAAATTGCTAATTTATTCCTGGTATGTTAATAATGCGGGTGTAGGATGCCCACATGTCAGACATAATGGTTGTACCGGGGTGAATACATTCTAATATTGTTTTCATTAGTGTTTCCGATGTACGGTCTGGCACGCAATACATGAAGCATTGCTTATCTTCCCGACAAACACCTCCGAAGACCCATTGATCAGGATAAATAAATAAATCTATCTCAACTATTTTCCCTGGCCCTCCGATCTTTCTGAAATTTTTTAATAAATGATCTGCGCAAACATCTTGAAACATATTTCTCCAATCTGTAATCGTATCGTTTGCTAATCCTAGTTCCTCTTGACAAAATTTAGTAGAGGTGTATTCTTTTGTCCAGCAGTATAACAAAATAACAAATTTATTAAATGGCAACTTAGTGTTTTCCAAAAATGTTCCTTTTCTCAATCCAAAGGTTTTTTTTTGTAGCCTCTCACGTTGTATCTCTATCTATCCTTTTCCTCTAGATAAACTTTCATTTGATGGCCATTTTTAACTACGCAGAAGAAACAAAACAGCTTTTTCCTTCGTATCTACTTGAGCAGCTAAATCAAATAACGGCATGATGTTTCCCTTCAGGATGACTAAACTAAACTGAAGTATTATCAGGGACCAAGGCTCACTAAGACGGGTCAAAGTAAACATAAGTATAGATAAAAATATTACAGGAAAGGTCAAAGGTTGCAAAGTAACTAAAACAATGCTAGATATCAGTGGGGTCCCTATTCATGTTTCCGACACATTCGAAATTTGAAGTTTTTAGATTATTATTATATTGCTTTTTTAAGTTGCTCACTTCATATGGACTTAAGTCCTTGGAATGTTTGGAAGGGCAGTGAGTGAATTATTGTCCCCCCTGTCCCCTTAGGACGAGGAAGCAACCGTAGAACGGTAGTCATCCGCCCGCAGTGCTTGGCTGAACCTTTGATCCTCCTCCACTACCCAGAAGCAGATATGAGTTGCTAAGGAGACAACAATCGACCTAGAACAATGGACCAGCTCCGCTTTGTCGCTGCTAACCTAATTAAAGATGGCACTCGCCGACAAAGAGCAAACAAACTGACTCTTGCCGCTGGTTCGTATTAATTATGACGCAGAGAGAGAGAGAGAGGGTTCATCCGGAGTCCCCAGCCTGTTATGCCGGCTGTCAGTCAGGAATAGTTCATAACTAGGTCGTAGTGAGGATTATTAGGTACTAACTAAAGCAATAAACCTACTTTCGTTTGACCCATCTTCAAGTTTGAACTCACTACACGCAACCACTAAAAGAATTTGCACGAAGATACATAGCGTATACATAAACTATTGCCTAAGTAACATATCAATTTTCAAAATGAGTACATCAGTTTTTGTGTATATCTGGTAGAAACAAACAAACTTTACATACCCGGCGTTTCCAGGGTATTTATCTATCCCAATCGTCTATCTGGCGTGAAGAAGATACGTTTAATTTACGGGTAATTAACAATCAGTAGAAGTACACAATACAAAAAAGAAAATCTTTTGAAAAATTTCACCTCCAGGTGCATTAGTAAATAGGTGAACCACTCGTTGAGGAAGTAACATGAAGCCAGAAGCTTCTCAAATCCACCTCGAGTAAAATTAAGCTGAAACGTCACCAATCAGCTTAGCTAAGAGCACGAGGATCTCTTAACAGGGTCATCCTAAATTTAATACAAAAATTTTGGGATCATATTGGAAATTTGACGATGAACAAACTAAGTCCTTAAGTTTATAAAATACTATGGTGTAGCGAACAAGAAGAAAAACACTGACCTTTTTTTTCTGAATAACTGAAAGTATTTATCCAATATATTATTATGTTCTGTATTATTATGTTTAAATAATAAATCTGGCAAAAAAAGAATTTAATTTTACAAACATAAAAAAATAAACTTAATTTATTAATTATATAAATACTTGTCTATAAATTCGATTCCTTTTCTTTAATTGTCTTCATTCTTTAAACAAAATTAATACTTTTTCTCTTCGTGCTATTTCTCTTCCGTTCTGCTTTAAGTCAATAACCACTAACCAACAAAGTTTTTAAGTTTTTCTTACTCACAATCTCAAGCTAATAACATGTATTACGGGCTGATCCCAAAACTAGATGAGTATAATGCTCTGTGTGTTTTCCTTTTCACAACTAATTATATCTGGCTAAAACTAGAGAGTAATTCCGTGTGTGTTTCTATCATCACAACAACCAGTATACTAACTTTTGTTTTTTTTTCATACACTCTCACTTGTTTTTATTTTGCCTTCTTGACAAGTTGGATTAATATTATATAAAAACTCCACAATATCTAATATCACAACAATATATATATATATATATGTATATGTATATATATTTATATACATAAGTTAAGCTCCGGGCAGCATCAGTACTCAACCTTAATCCCCGAACGTCGGGATGTAAACATCCCGAATGTAAATATACAGGGTTATAGACGCGAAATAAACAGTCTAGTTCTAACTTTCATGCGTGCGATTTCTCTGTACTTTTTTTTCCCTTTGTTTTCTAATTCGAAAGCCGAAAAGCATTAACTCATATATACATACATATATACTCACACTAACTTAAATAAATTAACAGAATACCAATCGGCAAAACGCGATTTAAATAATCAATGAATAGGACTTTGTGGACAGCTGTTGATAGCAAAAGAATTTATGTTTAAAACCATCAATGATAATTATTAGTGGTATTATTGTTTTCAACACAACAAATTAAAAATTGTCTTCCGTAAGAAAAATAGCATAGGATACTAAAATTAAATTATAAAATCATCAAATGAAAACGATCTTCGTTTGTGTCGCTGCGAGCTATTTTTCTGCTCTGGCGAGTCCTGTAGCGCATTTAAAATCTTTTCCTAGTTTCTTCAGCTTCGTCTTTACCTTCCCTTAGGTATGTCTAACTTTAGGAGACAAGGCTTAAGAAAATCTGATTTTGATAAAGAAACAGTTTTAGGTAATTTAGTCAACTTGTGAACTACGATCAAACCCATAAAAAGTAAACAGAAATAAAGTTTCGATATAAATAAAATAAATTTCAATACATAGGAGAATAACAATAAAGAAACAAGTTAAAAGGCAGAAATGAAAATGTACAAGACAAAGGAAGAAGAAGACGGGAAATCGGAGGCAAGCGCTGCTCTTAGCCAAGTTGTAATTGCATTCCTTGAAATAACGACTGTGAGGAAATCTGAGGAAATTCTGAGTAATTTCTCTTATCGCTCAAAGAAGTCCTACTGCGATTGGGGCCTATGGCTAACGTGAATTTTCAATAACATGTACATTGTAACTTAACTGTTTTTAAATAAAGAGGATCGTGAAATTGATGAAATTTGTAAAACGATGAATTTTGAATCATTCAAGAAAAGGCCGGACATGATGTTAGCTGGATTTAATCCACATCGCTGGATAAACATCGTCAGTTCTATTATAATGTTAAGAATATTATAATTCTAAAAGTAGAAGGGGCTTGAGCAGAACTGTATACCTGCCTCGTGACTTGATGGAAGTCACAGATGGTTCCTGTTATTTTTAAGTAAGCAACCGCATCCCTCCAAGACCTCCCTACTTCCCAGAACCTTATCCTTTTCTTATACATATATGTCTCAGCTTTAGCCCCAGACCCCACTCGACCCTAGACATTCCACCCAGTATGTAGTAACATAACTCTTAATATTTGTATATACCAGTGTTTTGCTTGTACTTCATAATAAAGCTTTTCTTTCTTTCCTTTTAAAAGACTCTCCTCTACAAAGATTATTTAACTGACTACTGGCTAATTTCCAGCTCTCTACAAAGATATTTATTAGAAAATTCACTTTGGAAACGTTCGATTGTTTTGACTTTAAGACAAAGAACGGATCTTTAAATTTGACATTTTTAACTTAAACGGAGACTGAAGAAGATTTTAAAATATTGATTCGTAGCCGGGCTTGGAATCATTATACTCGGATCTGTCCGGAAGGGATTTAAGCTGATTGCACTTTATTGAATAAACATTACAATCATTTCACAAATAAAATTTTGTTGAAAATTCATTAATATATACATGTAAATATATAATATATACATGTAAATATATAATATATACATGCTAAATATACATGTAAGAAGATATAAAGTGTAAGAACAATTCCAGATATGGAACAGCAGCCAGCATTCAAAATATTTTGGTATTTGTGACCAAATATCTTATTTTATTGGCTTATTTTTTTTTTATTGATGGTTCGAATAGCCTTTAAAAAAATGATACCAAAAATGTAATAAAATGATGTTGGGAGTTTTTGAAATTACAACTGGTGCTGTAGTACTTTAAGACAGACAAACGAAATGGTATTTCCTCGTTCTTGCTGGAAATCAGGTCGTGCACGTGTGGACTTGACAATCATACACATTACAAAAAGATTTAAACTTTTTGAAACTCAGAAAGGGGCTTAAAAGAGATCTGGAATCTATTTGTTTTTATCATCCCTCGCTCCAAAACCGAAAATTAACAGACGAAATAAAATAAAACTACTCATCATTATATTATTATATACCACTAAGTATTAAGCAGAAAATTTCCTTCAAGTATTTTCCAGTCGGAAAAATGCAAATTTTTAGAAGGTTACTTACTGTTATGGAAAATTATGAATTTTTCAAAGTTACTTCTTCCCGCCTGATTTCTCGTTGGTGTCTTTCCTTCCGATTTGATTTTTTCATATCTCAAACATCTACAAATTGCTTAGCGATCTTCTATAATAATTCAAACGTATCTCATATATGTCGAAGACGCTTTAGAGAAACGTCAGACAAAGATCATTGAATTTAGCCTCTAATAATAAATTGAGACAGACAGCATCAGTAATAAACTCGAAATCCAATTATGAAGTTCACTGTAGCGCTTAAGTTATTCAAAGCCAAGGGGACTTAGCGAGTTATCGTCACACGCACATTAGAGGATCGATCGCTAAAGTTCGTTCACTAGATTCGACACAGAAGTACTTTGTAAAGATGTCTCTAGTGGTTATTAGAATTCCAATCCCACATTGGCGCGGAGGACGACACCTCCTTGGAAATAAAGCCGACAACATAACCAGGCGACCTACTTTCTTTGAGGGCTCTGCGGGAAATAATGGCCCGCCCCCTCTGCTCGTATTCCAAGAGGCTGTCTTGTCTAGTTACCGCCAACTCACGGCGAACTTTTACCAACTCCAGCACGAGTTAGAAGTCACCAGCTACAACAAGGGATGTGGATTTTAAAAATGGAAAGTCAACAAGTCTGTGCTGCTTGTTTTATTATATTAAAAATATTAATGTAAATAAATGTACACTATAGTTTCAAGTATAGTTACAGCCCTGGAATTGAGTATCGTACAGACTAGTGAGAACGAAATACAGTAGAATCCCGATAATTCGTATTGTCAAGGGACTGACAGTTTGGTACGAATTATCGGGAGTACAACATTAAAAAACGTATTAATGCAAACGTGTATGTACTTCTTAAGTATGTACAAGGTAGTAAGGATAAAACTATGCAATAAAAACTGCTTAATACTAAACTAAACAATACATGCAATAAAATATATGTACATACTTATGTTCTAGATTAAATAAATACCAATCATTTGTACGAATAAAATCCGTTTTTTTTTTACGCAATCCTTGCAGACTGGTATTGTATATTTCCTCCAGCTGGTACATTTGAATTCCTTGCTTGCGCGAACCACTTTTTTAAGTTCTCTTCAGGTTGTGGGTAATCACCAGTCTTGAAGCGTTTTACTTTGCTGCTTGATGTCTGTGAAGTGATTTTGTCCTTGTTCTTCAGGATTGGTGTGATCGTTGAACGAGGGACGTTAAACGCTTGGTTACGTCAATTTGCTTAAATCCACTGGCCACGGCGTTTATGATTTGTTGTTTTTCTTTAATAGAGAGGCTAACTTTTTTCGGAGGCATGGTAACGTGTTACAACGATAACAAAAACGAGACTGAACTGTAGAAACAAAAGAAAAGCTTAGTACAATTCCTATAACTTTCCCTCTCTCCTCTCCTTATTTCCTTTCAGTAAAAAGAGTACGAATTACATATGGGATTTCATAGAAACCATTTATCTCGCACTCATTCTGCTCTCTGGTCTCTCACTGTCCTCTTTACCTTTCTTGAAACAGTACGAATTAACGAGTTTTTAAGCTGAAAATACGTATTATAAGACGTTTTAAGTGACCTCGAGCATAAAAATAATACGAATTACCGAGGGGACTGAAATGCATTGTTTTTATACCACTTACCGGGATTTTCTCTAGGGACTGTAGAATATTGTATACTGTAGGATATTGTATACTGTAGGATATTGTATACTGCAGGATATTGTATACTGTAGAATATTGTATACTGTAGGATATTGTATAGTGCAGGATATAGTATACTGTAGGATATAGTATACTGTAGGATATTGTATAGTGCAGGATATTGTATTCTGTAGGATATTGTGTACTGTAGATTATTGTATATAAAAGTAGGGCGATGAGAAGGAGAATAAATATGTTAACATACACACTTACTTAACCGCAAAATGCGTTTGTAGCATTGTTAGGTCACACACAGCATGACCTAATTGAGAATGCTACTACTTGAAAAAGTGGTCGTAATTATGTCATATTTATTATAAATTTGTTTCTCATACTTAATCTTATTTTATTTGAGCCAATAGCTAATATCTAAAAGTAATCGGTAACATATTCCGAAAATTTCATAGGAATTACGTAGCTTTTGGAACGCAAGTCATTTTCGATACCTTTCCCAATTTTTGGCCTTTCACTTCGGTCTTTAAATTGTCTTAAGGCTTTAAAGCCTCGGAGTAAGTACGTTCCTAGAATAGACGTCAAGTGATTACAGAAAATACGAAACATCAGTGAAAACGCCGGGAAGACCGACTGACATAGTATAGGAGTGCAAGAGAGCTCACCAGCTTTCTCAATACACTATCTGGGTATAAAAATGGATAGGCATCTCCATTCCTCTGCTCATTTTAGTGATAAAATAGAAAAAGTACGACACAGGTCTTACCGGCTATCGCACTTGCTAACTTCACCTAACCTGTCGCTGCGTCTCAAACTGATGATCTATAAATGTGTACCGCTATTTACCCACTTGACTGACAATACAGCCAAATGTCTCCAACATTTCCAGATTGGGATCATGCGAAAAGTGGTCAGACATACCTCTCTCGTGAGGTTAAAGAACGCCGACCTGCACCCGTTGCTTGGTGTGCCGTCGGTGGGTGAGTTCATTAGCCGGAGACACATTAAGTTTTTCGACTCGTTGCAGCACCTAACCAACCCAGTGTTTAACACTATGTACCCACCACCCCTCCTGCATTGATGGCAACAGACTGTCGGGGAAAAATTAGGTTAAGAATTAGTATGTAAGTTAGTTTTAAGTTTCATAAAAAAGGTGAGCTCCATCACCATGGATATCATTGTATTTGTTTATTCATTATATAGTTTTTATAAAATAACAAAACCTGTATATAATGTAGCGACGGTACAGGAAATACAAAAATAATTTGTAAATAGATTAGCCTGAGGATCTATAATTATCTGTGAATTTAACGGGGCTATGAAGAAAAATAGAGAAAAAAAAGGGGGGGAGGTTACCCAACGAAATGTAAGTTTATTTCATTTTTTTTTTCCCTAGTCTTCTAGTTATTATATTTAAATAATTGTTTGTAAATTAAAGGGGCTATGAAGGAAAAAAAAGAAAAGAAAAAAGAGATAGAAAAAGCTGCTTTATTTTAATAACGTTTGTGGTTATCTAATACACAGTGAAGTAGATTCGTTGCCTCTTGAACCCTTTTAATGGTCCCTTCAAACTAAATAGCCCTTAATGTCAGACACATGCCGAGCTTGTATTTCACGTGGTCATGACCTGTGGCTCACTTTTACAATCTGTGAAGTGTGTTTTTGGGATTTTAAATCCATCTTAAGAGGTCCCAATGAGTGCAATTACAGTCTAGCTGAAATAAAAAACTTGTTTTATTAACAAATATGGTTTGTTACTTTGTGTCTGTTTCGGTAGCTCGTGTTTTTTTCTGCACTTATGTAGGAGAAGAGGGTAAAACAATTTGTCTTTCTGGGTAAATCTAAACGATTGGCAATACTTTAGAAATGCATAGAAAATTTAAAACAAAAAGGAAATATGTTTGATTGGGATCGAAAATTTGGCCCAATTTTCGTTCACCAAAGATATAACGTGTCAGATGGATAAAAAAGATTGGATATCCTCAATTAATAATCGAAAACTCTAATCTTCATGTCAGGGGGCGCCACTAGGGGAGTGCCTGATCACTCTAGCCCTGGTGACAAGTGCGGATTGTTGTAGTTTACAACATGGACCATGTTCCATGTAGGCGTTACTATCTGACTCCATTTTATTGATAGGGATGTGTCCCGACAATACACTGTGTTCAGGAGAGAAGTTCAGAGGTTTCATAAATAATAAGACCAGTTTTCATAAAGAATAAGACCAGTTTTCAGAGTTCGGGCGGGAGATCGGCAGCGTAATAGTACAAGTCGTCAGAGGGTCTGCTAGAGGCTGTGAGACAAGGTGCCGGTGCAGAGGTGTGGCAGAGAGAGTGTGGACCAGTGGAAGGCTGAGTGGGCTTACTCCCAGGGCCCCGGGGCCCTGGAGTATCGCGACCCGGTGATAGCGGCTGTCTAGATGAGGAGCCTGGGAAAGAGTGTGTCTACAGGGCGAAAACCCTTGATTTAAATACTGTACCCCCTTCCTAGTGGAAGGCAGAGTCGGCTGCAGGGGGTATGTTTTATGATGCCCAGGTGGCCAATCCCCTTTAAGTTTATGACTGTTGGCCTAAAAGGGTGTGTTTTATAGCTGCTAGGGACTCACCTACTTAGGTTTTATGACCATTGGAAGGCGACCAAAGGTCTACCGGTTCCGTTTTATGAGGGGGCAGGTGGCTTACCCTCCCAGGTTTTATTGCTGGACCTTCGACCCTCTGTTACTTGTTTTATGACTTCCGACCTCTCCATGATTCATTACCAGAAAAGCTTGTTTTACATCTAATTACAATACATTAGTTGCACCAGAGTATAGGGTAATTTACATATATGGTTGGCGCTCGCTACACTTCACTTTTATTATGTCTGGGTACTGGGATGATAAGTGATTAACATAAATGATTAATATGAATATGTGTGCTTGAGAAAAAAATCATACATAATGTGAAGAACCGTGACAATAACATATTAAATAAGCGAGGAATATTATAGATATAGAAAATGAACATAGTGACAATTATGAATATGCTTAGTAGAATAAATCTTTTATTCAATAGAGAATATAAAAAATACTATAATTTACTATATGCAAAAATTTCAATAGTTATTCACTCATGATACAGAATATCAAAGTGTACATATTCTTTATTGGATATAACGATTCGAATCATTAGCTCTTCTAATAGGGACTATCTAATGAGCATATTCTTGTTAAACCGAACAATTCTAAGATTAATTTATGATAAAGATTAAAAACATTTGATCTTAACTGGTAAAAATGAAAACTGCATCAGAAATTGAGCCTAAAAAAAAGAAAAAGAAAAAAGCAATGACTATTAGAGATGCTAGTCAAATAAAGAAAACTGTGACTGGAGTCCACCCTAATTTTTCTTCCTTCTTTTTGCATCTCCTCCGGGCTTTGGACAGCCTCCTTCCAGGATTTATCTTCCTCCCTTTCTCTTCCTCAAGGATACGGGCTAACAGCCACCCGGGCGATTTATACAAAGATTTAATAATACTAAAAGGATCCGTGTCTTTTGTGACATTCACAGAAAGAATGTCTCCAATAAAACATGTCAAAGTTAAACGTATTCCTTTCTTTTATAAGTATATGGATGTTTATGTGTATATGCATGAGCTGCGTCATCTAATGAGTTCGAGTGTCTGTACTCAATGAATTTTTATAAATATGTTTTTTGAGAAGTAATTTACAAACGAAAATTAGCAATTATAAAATAATAATCAAGGCAGACGAAAAAGAAAGGAAAACAAATAAATTAATATTATTGTAACTTATCACAAAGTAAGATTAGTAATGAATAGGCTACGTCTACGTACGAGTCTCTCACTGGAACCTGATGCTGCAGAAATATATGGAATGTCGAAACGTTGCCCTTCAAAATTTTTGATGAAAATCTATTAATTCTCTTTCATTAGGACAAGACGATAATAATTTTTTTTTCTTTCCCTTAGCTCTTTAATTATAAGATTAAGGATGAGGGAAAAATACAGAAATAATTGGATTGTGTGGATCCTTGTACTAGGAGTACCTGCTTGAAGGTGGTGTGAGGGAATTAAGGAGTGTGGGAAGCCTCGGTATAGGTTGATATTTGCGGTGCAGTGGTGAGAGTCCACTGAAGAATGAGCGTAGAGTCCCAACAAAGCCATTCTCTAATGTCTGTTTAAATGCATTTGAATACATCAATTGCTACGAGAAAGAGTCGGTGCTGGGACCCCTACTCTTCAACATCTACACCGCGCACATAGTAGGAGCATCATACTCCAACTGTGAGGTAGCGGCATGGCATATGCGGACGATATCGGAGTCTACAGCACCAGCCTCAGCCCAGCGAAAGCTCTAAAGGCTGCAGAGGGTGCCAGTCAACTAATCACCGACGAGGCTACGACAGGCTGTCCATATTCAGGTGAACCCAGCCAAGACTCAAGGTATCATCTTCTCTTTCCAGCACGGGAAAAGAAAGCGTCCACCCAGCTTCACCATAGAAGGGACTCAATGCAAACTTTCCAACAGCATCTGCTACCTAGGCATTAACCTATGCAGACACATGACGTTCTACACACACCTGCAGAAGAAGCTGAAAAGAGTACGTAGGACTTACTACTCTCTCCAGAATCTCATCACAAGTCCGGCTATATCCCTTCGGCTGAAACTGTTGATATACAAGAGCGTCCTGAGGCCAGCTCAACTGTTTGGGACACCACTCTTTAGATTCCTACATGCCAGCACCATAAATCGACTCCAGAGCTTCCAGAACAACATCCTGCGCACGGCACTATGGCATACCCCTTTTCGTGATATGAAGGCTTCCGACATGCAAGAAAAGTTCAAGGTCCCGACCATCACCAACGTCATCCAAAGAAGACACATCAAGTTCTTAGACTCGATGAAACATAGTCTAAACCCTCTATTCCGAGACCTGACACCCCATCGATACCGGCAAGATGGCAACTCTCAAGATCTGGTAAAGCAGACCAAATGGTGGACATCACGGCGCTTGGCCCACCAACAACAAGCCTCTGACGGGCACCCATCACTGTTATCCGACTAAATGAGCTTCCACTACATGCCAAGAGGGACTCTAGGCCCAGCCACCAGTGAACTCTCACCACTGCACCGCAACAGCCAACCTCCACCGAGGCTTCCCACACCCCTTAATCCTCTCACACCACCTTCAAGCAGGTACTCCTATTAAAAAGATTCACTCACCCCAAATAAATTCCTTTATTTTTCCCTTATACATAATCTTAAAAATTTGAGACCTAAGAGAAAAAATCAATAAATTGCTACGATATCCTTAAAATATAAGCGACAAGATCACCCCAATTGTAAAGGTTGGACTGACTAGTACAATGTACGCCGAGAACATGGGTATATTTCCTCCATCACTTATTCATTTACTTATTTCATGTACATTATTAACACCCTCTCATCACATTGTAGACATGTTGAAAATTTTTCTGAAATAATATCAGAATTAGATAAAAGCGATGGTCCTGATTAATAAAAGAGATGCTCAGTCGAGAAAGTCTTGAGCTTGCTGTTCAGAACGTTCGTTGCTGTTGCTTCAAATAACGTTGGTTTATAATTTAGAAGGTTATGGACACGATTGTGAACTTTATTTTACTGTTAGCCGTTGTTGAGTAGAAATCATCACAGCACTTTCTTTGCACGGCTAAAATCGATAACTCGACTTGGTCGTGTTCACTTCTCTCTAAATCTCGTCACAAACCCAACTTACATAATTAACTTCAGTAGAAAAGTTTACAGGTATTTCGGAAAATCAAATACTCGAGCGGGGGCACACTTCTTACTTGTATGAATGATACCCATAATTCGAAGTGACAATTCGAAGTGACCACTGCAGAAATTAGCTGTGGGGGAGTCCCTATAACAAATAACGTATCCTTTGTCAATTAATGCAGTAATATCTGAATTGACAAAAAATGAGTAATAAAATATAAAGAAAATGGCTGGTATAATTATTATGTCATCAAACTTGTAGGTTCAAAAAAGCACATCTCTTCCGGACATTTCTGAAGAAAAGTGCTGTTGTGGGATTGAAAAATTTTGATGAAATTTAGATTTTCGAAATGTGCAAGATAAAAAATTACAAGGCGAACTGTTAGCCTGTTGAAAAGACAAGTTTCTAAACAAGGAAATATGTGTCGAATGTCGTGGAATCACTATAGGATCTAATTTCCGATCTCCGGTGAATGAGTCTGCTTTTCATTTTACAGATAGCTTGTGTTGTTTTCGCTGAGTCTCCAAAAGTGGAAAAAATCCTTGCCAAAATCATATAGTATAGGGGGGCAAGAGAACTCACCAGCTTTCTCAATGCACTAGTTGGGTATAAAAATGGATAGGCATCTCCATTTCTCTACTCATTTTAGTAATAAAATAGAAAAAGGACGAAACAAGTCTTACTGGCTATCGCACTTGCTAACTTCACCCAACCTGTCGCTTCGTCTCAAATTGATAATGTTAAACACTGGGTTGGTTAGGTGCTGCAATGAGTCAAAAAACTTGATGTGTCTCCGGCGGATGAACTCACCCACCGATGGCACACCAAGCAACGGGTGCAAGTCAGCGTTCTTCAACCTCTCGAGAGAGGTATGTCGGACCACTTTTCTCATGATTCCATTCTGGAAATGTTGGAGACTTTTGGTGGAGCGTCAGTCAAGTGGGTAAATAGCGGGGCACCGTACAGCAGAGCTGGCCGAAGGACACATTTATAGATCATCAATTGTTGTAGATCAGTAGATCAGACAGGTTGGGTGACGTTGCGAAAGCCGGTAAGAAAAGACATACAATTTTTTTTTTTTTTTTCATAGCCCTTTTAAATTCACAGATAATTATAGATCCTCAGATGAATCTATTTACAAATTATTTTGTATTTCCTGTAGCATCACTACATTATATACAGGTTTTGTTATTTTATAAAAATTATATAATGAATAAACAAGTATAATGATATACATTATACGTGTATATAAAAAACATAACACATTTTTTTTTCTTTTATAGCCCCTTATAATTTACAGATAGTTATTTATAAAAAAAAAAAAAAAAAAAAAATATTCAGATGTATCTATAAAACATCAATGAGGCTAATAATGAACTAGTCGGGATTTAACAAATATATTTTTCTATAATTTTGAGTGGGATATCAAATTATTGATTTTTGAAACTATAATTACGAAAACTGTTATTGACATCGTTAAAACTATCTGCTCCGTATATCAGCAAATTCTAATAATAAATATGTTAATTCAAGCTTATTTACATTTTTCAATTAGAATTTTGATGAAATGGTATAGTCGCGATAAAGGCAAAAATAAAATAATAATAATACAAAAATAGATCAAGCGAAAAAAAAAAAGTTTTTTATAGTTTATTTTGTTAATCATTCGTCATTTAAGGCCAATGTGTATCATACGTTACAATTTAGTCCGTTGTTACCTAAGAGGTCAACAAATGTGTTGAATTATTTAAGGTAATCATTGATTAAACTCTGCTTCCGATTAGGTCCTGCTTGACCTGTTAATATTACCGTTTTTATTATTATTTTTTTCCTAGGTACATCTAGTAGTCTACAATGAAATAGTAAGTGCCCCTATGTCTGTTGTCACAAGGGCTTCTGTCTTTGTCGTACGAAATAAGTTCGTTCCATGTTTCGGCAGTTTAAGAAATAAAAGAACTTATAAAATTAGCAAACAACATTAAAACAACTTTATTATGATAAAATTACAATCTGCCTCATCGGGCAATAAGTGATTGTGATAAATGATTTCAGTCATACCATGTTTACAATTTTCATTCACTCGGTCATTCATACAGTATTTACAAACAACCCAGTGACCTCCCAAGTCCACATGGTGGTCACCTCCCTCAAATTCAAAAGAACAAGCGGAGTCTTGGCAAGTCCCCCACGCTCCTCCGTCAGCCGCGTCACTGTGTGCCAGTGGAGGCTGACCAAGAGCGCGAGAGCAACAGACGCTCAGGACATGATTGGAGAAACTGGCCACTGCCAGCACTCCCACTTTTGCACATTTACAGCAGGTCGCGAGGCCACTGCCGTTCTAGTCTCCGAGGAGGATTATAGGGATGAGTGCAATGAGTATGCTAGGGGATTAGGGTTATTGGGGATAGATTTATATGGAATTTCATGAACTTGGAAGGGATGAGTTCAAGAATATAGGGTTTATTAAGATCATTATGAAGGGTTTTGTTGCTGACGTAATAAGGGGAATTCACTATTAACCGAAAAAAATAGCGCTCCTACACTAAATATATTTTCCTGGAACGGTAACTTTCCAAAAATTGTATTTGGTCATCCTACAGACTAGGTTTAAAGGACGTATACTTATTTTGTACAGGTAAAGGACCTGTTTTGTATATATTTGTATATATATAGTATTTATTGTATTTGTATTATGTTTATCTTTTGAACAGAATAAAATCACGTTCCCAGAAAGAATCGTTGCTATAAAAGGCATTGCAACTTAATCGGGTAACTTACGTGTTTACGCTAGTTTTGGTAATTATGAGTGTATTCGTTATTATAGTTTTTACAACCCCCCCTTATCCTATAACTTTCCAGGAAAAGGGGCTATCCTTTTGGGAGCAACCCTAACTTCTGTCAATCAAATAGAAATATAATTCTCTGTCCATCTTCCGTAGGATATTCATCTTTGTTGCATTTTGATTAAAAACTGGAAAAAAAAATGTTATAATTGTCTACTGCACATGGTTTCAGATAACAATGACTAGGAGCAGTAGCACTAACTGTTAAATATGTCTTAATTAATTCATAACAGCAGGCAAGCAGGACCTTCTGGTAATGTGTGACTACAAAAATTTTTCAATCAATTTAAAAATCCTAACGAAGCAATAGCAATTTATACAACTATAAACTATAATCGGAATCCACAGCTTTTATTATACTTTTAATTATTTTTATTTGGGACTAATTGGTAGTTTATTTAGGACTAATTGGTAGTTTATTTGGGACTAATTGGTAGTTTATTTGGGACTAATTGGTAGTTTATTTGGGACTAATTGGTAGTTTATTTGGGACTAATTGGTAGTTTATTTGGGACTAATTGGTAGTTTATTTGGGACTAATTGGTAGTTTATTTGGGACTAATTGGTAGTTTATTTGGGACTAATTGGTAGTTTATTTGGGACTAATTGGTAGTTTATTTGGGACTAATTGGTAGTTAATTTATCGAACGCAAGTAGTTGAATCAGCCACGAATAAAGGACACATGGTTGGAGTTCTTACTCCGGCTCTGCGACTCCTGATGGAGATATGACGAGGGACATCTAAGCTAGGAAGGCCACACCTTACTATCGGGTTACTGAGGAATGTATCGCAGCAGTCATCGATAAGTGCGGCTCAATGTTTAGTGTTGACTGTCTGGCATAATTCAGAGCGACTGACACTCCTATGTTAGTACGTGTCCAACGTAGGCATTTCACCGGATATAAAAATCCAAGAAGTAAAAATTCACCATGTTTTTACTTCAAGAATTATTTATAATATAATTTTTACATCCAAAAAAAGCATTTCCCATAATAGGTACTAATGGTTCTATGATTTTAAAGGGAGTTTATCATAACATGGTTGAACAGAATAAAAACTACTAAAAAACATGGAATCAGGTTAAGAATTAGTATGTAAGTTCAAAAAGGTGAGCCCCATCACCTTTATTAGTCCAGTCACATGTATCATTATACTTGTTTATTCCAATATATAATTTTTATAAAATAACAAAACATGTATATAATGTAGCGACGCTACAGGAAATACAAAAATAATTTGTAAATAGATTCGCCTGAGGATCTATAATTGTATATAATTATCTGTGAATTTAAAGGGGCTATGGGAAAAAAAAAACAAACATGGAATTTCAGTCTGCCAAAGCTCCTGCATATAACAGATATTACTGTTCTGGATCTCGAAATATTTAATTTGGTAACCTATCCGGTGAGATTATAAAAAAAAAATCGTCATAGTTAATAGATTTATTAGAAATTAAAGATTCCTTACCTCTATGCCATACACAGCTTGAGTTGCGATAACCATTTAGATTATAGTTTTAATGACATTACTTAATTATTTATAGTATACTATTGTCCTAACAAATAATGCGTATTATTGATAACGAAGTTGAAATCTTTAATTTTATTTCCTACACAATACGATCGAAAATAAATAATAGTGTTTGTGATCATGACGTGCAACAAACCGCGCTAATATACAAAATGTCGTGCTTGAAAAACAAAACAAAAAAGTTTGTGTTGTGAATACTTTCCGTAACTATAAAGCACAAAAGTACCAGCGTGTAATAAATATAATGACTCATTATTATCAGAATTTATTAGCTAGCGATTAATTGTTTAACCTTTTTTATGGGATTGATTGTATTAAGGAACATCATTACCATGCGAAATTCGGCCAGTGGGACCAGTGGGGGGGCTCCCCCTACGGATGTAGTCAGAAACAAATACGTGTTTTACTAAACTTTTTTTTATTAATGAGTGCGTTTATTGCATTATTTTTGCACTGCAGGAAAATATGCAATGAAATAAACAAAACAATAACTTTAAAAACTATGGCGTTGGTAAACATTTTATTTATTGATGTAATATTTTGTTTATTGGTTTTTCATATGAAGTTTGCGACCCTCACTAGTGCTGGCACACAAAGCAATATTTCGTCTTTTCGACGGTTTATAGACTTCTTTTGCCAACGTTCTATTGGGGACCAGTTTAAATTTTAGGCAGGTTTCGTCGAGGTTATAAACTTTCTCCGGAAACAAGTTAGTTTCTATAGCAACTTGTTGAAACTAATCGATGAATGCTTCTGCGTCTTTTCAGCCGAAATCGAAAATTATCGAATTCCATGGTAATTTTTCCACCGCTGCAGTGGATTGTCTATTAACTATTAAATCTAGCGGGTCAAAAGTGAAAAAAAATTGATGGAATATATCTTTTATAAAATTTAATTCTTAAGTGAGACTAATGTTCCATGATATTAAAACAAATATATAGGATAAATATATGGCTTGAAGAAGCTTTGATGTTATTTTTTTCATCATTTCCGTTTACATGACTGACACACAATAAGCATACTTCAGCGGTGCTCTAACAAAAGCCTGACATGGAACCCACACACGAGGCTAAAAGGACAAAAACTAAACAGACGCTTTGGACAACTGTACAGACTACTTCGAAGGACATCCCATCTCTCAATAAAAAATAAACTACTTATTTACAAAGTTATACTTAAGCCAATCTGGACATACGGAATAGAGCTATGGGGAACAGCAAAAAAGTCGAACATCAAGCGAATCCAGTCTTGAGACCAATAGTAAATGCCCCTTATTACGTCAGCAACAAAACTCTTCATAACGATCTTAATATACCTTACATTCTCGAACTCATCCCTTCCAAGTTCAGGAAATTCCATAGTATAGATAGGTTACTATACCACCCTAATCCCCTAGCACAGTCATTGCACTGCACCACTCATCCCTATAATTCTGTTCGGAGACTAAAACGGCAGTGGCCTCGTGGCCTGCTATAAATGCGTAACAGTGGGAATCCTGGCAATGGCCAGTTTCTCTAATCATGTCCTGGGCGTTTGTGGCTCTCGCGATCTTGGCCAGCCTCCGCTGGCTCTCATCCAGTGCGTGGCTGACGTAGGAGCGTAGGGGACTTCCCAAGACTCCGCTTCCTCCTTCACACGCGAGGGAGGTTACAACCCTGTGGACTTGGGGGGCCTCTGGGCTGTTTGTAAATATTGTATGAATGAGCGAGTGATTGATGAATTGTAAATATGGTATGAATGAGAACATTTATCTCAATTATTTATTGCCTAATAAGGCAGATTGTAATTTTATCCTAATAAAAATTGTTATAATTAAAAAAAAAAGCGGTGCTCTAAAAAGTCCAGCTCGAAATGATGATTTTTTCGGTTGCCTCTCGTACCTTTTTGAAAATAGAACCTCTCGTTTTTCAGTGAAATTAATTCTCTTTGAAATAATATCGCTACAATGACAAAGAGCTTTTGATTTTCATACAGGTCTACAATTTTGTCGCACAGTCTAACCAACTGTAAATTTTGTCAAGATCAAAGTTATCACTGCTCCCTGTTATTTGAGTGTTTTTTTTTTGTTTTTTTTTGATCCCCGACCCGACTTTCGAGTTTTTTTTTGGGTCAGTTTATTTTCGAAACCTTCCTAGGACTTCTTCGGTTTGGTCTTAAATTCTCTCTTTTATACAACAGAGCTTGTTGTCTTGTCTCCTCTTTCATACGAGATGTGCCTCGGAAAACAAAAAGGCGCATTCCATCCTCCTTTATCGTGTAGGAACCTCTCTCTCTTTTATTAGGCGAGAACGCTCAGAGAAAATGAAAAAAGACAAACACCCACCACTACATTATTCTTCTAGGGAATTCCCCCCAATCATATAAGGACTAAATGTGACAAAGACAAAAAAAAAAATAAATAAGAAGGAAACGAACCGGCGAGCTCAGATGAGGACATCTGAATAAAAAAGCGATTACTGATGCCTGGGCTACATTCCCGTGTGGCTGACTACATCACCGCTCACTATAAATTGGTCGCAATGACCGCGACTAGGCTGCATAATTGGTCACCTCTCTTGACCGAACGTCTTCGACAGGGCGATCCTTCATGTCTTGGCGAGGATACGGTCTCAGGAAGTCTCCATGTGAATATTACAAATGGCAAAACAGCTTCACAGATGTTTATCAAAACAAAGGAATACAATTATTTCACGAACAGAATATAATTTAAACTCAATGTGACTATATGTAAACCGAATATAAGACAAAGAGAAAACACACACAGAAAAGAAAAAAAAATTCAGTATAACAAACAAAGTTTGTTGTTTTTACCATTTTAACCATTTGTTTTTAAACATTTGTATTGGATCTTTGGTTTAAATCGACTTGAAGAAGACCAACAATTATCAGACTCAAGAAACATATCACACAGCTATGGAAGTTTAGACATGGTCATAAGTTCTTTTATTCTAAGAGAGTCTTTTAATTAAAAGAAAAGAAAGAAAATCTTTATTATAAAGCACAAGCAAAACACTGGTATGTACAAATATTAAGAGTTACGTTACTACATACTGGGTGGAATGTGTGGGAACAAATGAGGTCTGGGGCTAAAACTGAGACATATATGTATAAGAAAAGGATAAGGTTCTGGGAAGTAGGGAGGTCTTGGAGGGATGCGGTTGCTTACTTAAAAATAACGGGGAACCATCAGTGACTTCCATCAAGTCACGAGGCAGGTATACAGTTCTGCTCAAGCCCCTTCTACTTGTTCTTAGTATTAAATATAATATTAGCATTATACAACTATAGAATTTGTTTTATTGGAGATGTTATCTAGCATATTCACGGTTTTTTGTTACAATGTCCACCTCGTTATCTACAATATAACAACTCACTTTTCCTATTTCATCCGAGGTTGTTTTTGTGCCACTTATAAACTCATACTGGAGTCTTGAATAAATACATTTTATCTCAAATTATTCTCCCGTTTCAAACATCGCATATTTAATTAACTCACTCTTGCGCTTACATACCTTTTTATAATTTATGCCAGATAGTTTCTTGTGATAAAGCAATAAAGCTATTCATCAGCTCACAGGTTTAATGATAATAATAAAAAAAAAAAAAGGGAAAAAAATATCTCTAAATTCTTCGAAGGGAAATTCGAATGTAAAACTACGACTAAGCTGAAAGTAAACTTTAAAGAGCGACCGAGGGAAAGGAATTCATTTCATTAAAATAAATTTAAATTTCAAATTTGTGCAAGTACTTAAACTGTCTCAGTTGTCCGCTTGACACTTTTGTTTGCCCGGATAAAAAATTAACTCGTTCCTAACGACTAGTTCAAGAATAGGTTGTTTTTTTTTAAATTGTTTATTTTTTCTCTTTTATCTCTACGTTTCACAACATTGTATTATGTATGGTTAATTAGAATAGTTTAATCACGCGTCAGCTCCTTCACAATTTTATTTTTACCAACTAAAATATTATATTTCATTTTGAGAAAACCAGGTAGTTTGAGAATCGAATTAAATACTTGTGTTTAGAAATTGATGGTTAGAGGGGTTTCATTGTGATTTATTGATCACAACCCGATGGAGCAAGGTTGGTTAAGTACGAACAGTCAATAAATGACGAAAATATGAGTAAAGTCTCATTGCAGTAGTAATAGATTTAATAAATGTAATAAAACTCTTTTATAGTTAATGTCAAATAAATCAGAGAAAAATATGCAAAAGAACGCCAATATTCTGCACAGGTGTCAAACCTCAGCCCTTAACTACTGTGGACCTTCGAGTCGCGGATTCCAATAGCCTCCTCAGAGATCGCAATTTTTAAATAATAGCTTGGCAAGAAAGTAATTTTGGTTTTTTAGTGTGACATAAAACTCAATTTTTTCTATACAAAAAATAAACTTTAATCAGTCAAATATCTTCCATTCTGTTCGATGACCTTTTCCCAGCTTTCTGGTAACTTCATGATCCCGCGCTCATAGAACTTGCGGTCCTTATCAGCAAAAAACTCAACCAAGTGCGATTTGAGGTCATCGTTATTACTGAAATTTTTACCATTTAAGAAGTTTTGTAAACTTCAAAATAAATGATAATCCGATGGTGAAAGGTCGGGGCTGTATGGGGGATGCGACATCACTTCCCAACCAAGCTCCAATAGTTTCGTACGTGTTGCTAAAAATGTGTGAGGCCTCGCATTGTCGTACACGATTCCTTTGCGATTTGCCAGTTCTGGCCTTTTCTCTTTGATTGCTTTCTCCTATTTCATAAGTTGTTGGCAGTAAACATCTGAGCTCAAAATACACAACATGATCTTTTTCTGATCCAATTCTGACTGACAGTTGTAAAGACAATTACACGGAATTTATTTCTGTAGCAACCTAAAGGTATCGATTACAAAATCTCAAAAGTAATAAGGAAACAAACATGCCGCTATCTACTGGTGCAAACCGAAATCACTTTCTTGCCATCCCTAATGTTTTATCCACTTTAATTGAACTTTATTTACTGAAGCCGAGTATACTTTTATTTTTGAAAACCACCATCAAGGAAACCATAGTAGCATATCGAACATTAAGAATAGCGGAAGTTTCTGAAAAACTTTCAACTTTTTTGAAAAAATTAAGCTTAGCTATCAACAAAAAATATGATTACTTACTAGGACCGGATTGAGATGGAAAACTGCTGCATTTGATTACAATTTTTGGACACGACGATTTCTTTAAATCCAACGAATGAGGTTTAATGACAGTCAAACGATAATATGAAATAGTGAAGGTTGAAGGTGACCAGTGATAAATATCCGTGTTAAAATTGTTGTTATATGAAGAAAGTGAAGTTATTTATATAAATTAATGAAATACATCTTTTTTTTTTTCATATCTTGTTATTATAAATTATGAACCTATTTACAATAAGTCATTGTATTTTCTGTAACCTTTACATTTTATACAATTTTAATAGTTTTACATTGCTATTTGTCGTTGTTCCAAAAGTAAAGGGTGTCCCAGAACTAACGCAAGATTTGATTTAAATAGAGAACACAGTTTTTAGTATTTTCGTTGTTATTTTTTTATTTAATTATAAAGTAAATAGGATAGGGTTATTTATGGAATAATACATCGGGCAAATGGCATCCACATCTTTGCTCGCACTCTTTTGTCGAAATTTGGCCATGACCATTTGGCATAAATGTGGTTGAATTTCGTTGATGCAGACTTTGACTTCGAATAACCCCATAAAAAGAAATCTAAAGGTGTTAAATCACACGATCTAGGGTGCCAATTGTGATCACCAAAACGAGAGAGTACACGACCTGGAAATGTCTCATGCAGTATTTGAATTGTTTCATGGACTGTATGGCATGTGACACCATATTGTTGAAACCACATATTGGCCACATCAATATCATCCAATTTCGGCACAAAGAACTGTGTTTACGACGCCGAATTGATGTTCCTGGATTTTCAACAACACTCTCACGGACTGCTTCGATATTGACATTTGAACGGCTTGTTTTTGGACGACCAGTGTGTTTAGTGTCTCCAACTGATTAAGTCTTCTTAAATTTTTCAATTAACCTCTTCACAGTTGATGAAGTCAAAACACTATTCTGACCATATTTTGTATGAAATTTTCGAACTGCGGCCGCCAAACTTTCATTATATTTGAGATAATGTTCAACAATAAAGAGACGTTGTTCTATTGTGTGACGCTCCATTTTTTACTAACCCTAAACTGTCAGCTGTCAAATTGTTTTTTTTAGTGTTGCCAGCACTTCACTGCACAAATGGCGGCAAATTCAAATCTTGCGCTAATTCTGGGACACCCTAATGCACACTATACATTGATTGTATAAACATGTTCAAAAGTGATGTAGCTCATCTTATGAATTATAGACTTAAGACTAACTTACATCTAACAACAAAATCTTAACCTAATTTTCCCGGACAGTCTGTCGCCATCGATGCTGTAATGGTGGTTGGATCGTAGTTTTAAACACTGGGTTTGTTAAATGCTGCAACGAGTCACAATATGTTTTGAGTAAGTAATGATTTAGTTCGAGGTTGGTTGAGTACGTTTTCGTGTTGCGCAGGCGGGTTCTATATCAAAAGTGTAAGGAAGTCAAGTCAAGTGATCAAGAGTCCGAAAAATCATTTTTTTTTTTTAATTTAATGAAGGCGGGTTCCATAATACCTGGGTCGGTGAATGAAGCAATTAATCTGTGTTGAGTTCTATTTGATGTACAGAATTTACATGGCTACTGTTACATGGCTACTGTTACATGGCTACTGTTACAGGGCTACTGTTACAGGAGTACTGTTACAGGGCTACTGTTACATGGCTACTGTAAGCCCCTGACGGATGGACGGACGCCAGCTTGTACCGGATGTATGGAGATCTTAAAAGATCACAGCCAATCGCTGAAAATTCAGTTATAAATGTTTGAATGTGTCATTATGTAGCGAGCATGTTAAAGGATTGGCCACTCTTTGAAAATAATGAACTCCGAAAGCTTTTGTATGCAAAGACGGTTTTCTTGTGACGGCGGGTAGCTCTCAAATAGTTAAATAACAAGAACCAAATGATCGTTAATTCGTAGAGTAATATTTTTGACATGACCGAAGGAAGGGATTGTTGTCTTTAACCCGGAGGCAGTCGCAAAAATTGTTAGTTCATTTTACAATTAAAATATTATCGATTTTAATTTTTTTTAAAATAAATAATTATTTTAGAAAATCACCAATGACCAAAATCTATTTAGGGTGTTGATCATACGCGATGAAATATATACACTGTCTGATTCGTTCTTTTAGTTTTCAATTCTTTTCTGTACCATTATTTATCCGTATACCCCTCTTTTTCTTGAGCTTTATAGATTTAAGCACTTTTCCATGACTCCATTCTTCTCAGATTATTCCCAATCTAACTCTACTGTTTTCTCTTGTTTCTAATGTTCTTCTGCTTATTACGAAGAAAGAGAATGGTTATGATTTAGTCAGTAGAGTGTTAGAGCAGAAACAATATTATATTAAAAATAAATTAATTCTAAGCCTGATTTGAAAATTGTCTTCTCTTCTTTCATACTGTGAATAACCTGTTTATGGCTGCACCAGCTGCTGCTGTCAAGTTCGATTCAACAATTTCATCCATTCATCCATCGGGTTACAAAATAATAATTTTAGTCTGATAATAATCTAATTGTTCTTATGATAATGTTATTGATAATTAATGGTAAAATTGATTAATATTTTAATTGTTTTGATTGAAAAATATATTAAATAGGTCATAATTAAAACTTGTCAGTCCATGTAATTTGAATTAATAATTTTGTTCACTATCCAAAAACAGTTATTTTTCTCTGTAGCTCTTGCTTTCTGCAAGTTTGTAAGCCGGCTCATATCGAAAAGCCCACTTTACACCTTGGATTATGCTAGGAATCAATAACAGGAAGGAGATGATTAAAAATAAAATGTGTTGATGATTTTTTTCAAACTTGCTTTTACGACTTATAATTCAGAAAATATTAGAAGCCTTGTCAATGTTTTTTTGATGTCCTACTTACCAGCTAGTCAGGGTCTGACCATGTTCGTCCCGTGCGCTCGTTTGTTCTTTTAATGGCATGGATTAAATCTAATCGGATGTCTGCTTCAACATCCCACATCCGAAGGTTTCTGTCGATGCTAGGTGAAGAGAGGCCCTAACTCTAAGAGAGACTCCCCTGAAGACTACAGACACATCTCCCCCCTGTATACATCGGCCAAGAGTGGTACCAGCTATGGAAGACTTCCCTGACCATCGCAGACACAAGAGGTCGATGACCCCCTCCCGACCTTGTGGGGGGTGCGCCCCCCTCGGTGACGTCACCGGAGTGGGGTGCAGATGCAGGCGCTGCAGTAGTCGGTGGATGGCCGGCCATGTGGCAGCATGCCTGTCCAGTCCCGGGCTCTCACAGACCTCAAGGTACATAGTACATACATAGTGGTTACATAGTCTTTGTGTACATGTCTATCGCTGTTCATGTCTCCACGGTCTGCGCAGTGCTTGTGATTTATCTTCTTTATGTCTGCGCGCAGACCTGACCTCACACCGGAGTCCAAATGTCAAGGTGTTTACGTCTGCCTCAGCGGGCCCGCTCCCCCCTATTCGCTTCACTAAAACATTTCTCTTCATTAAAACACAATTATCTCATAAACATTAGCGCACAAAATTAATACATATTTTGTGACATGACTATACATACGTGCACATTACCCATTTACATTATCATGAAAATTCTTAAATGCACACAACGAAATAATGATATAATATAATTTGCCGAAGTGTTAGTGAATTATTTATCTGAGTGCCGAAGTGTCATCAACAAGTGCCAGTGATAATATTAATTTGTTTGTGTACGTATCAATGTACAAGAGGACACATCAGGTACGTTTTTTGGTTTTATTAATTTTATACATGCAATATCATGGATCCTGGAGTGTTTGAATTCTTCGTTACAACGAATGTAAAACGTCAATGAAGGTTTATTCGGATATTCCAAGAAGGTAGTAAATAGTAAATAGAGTAAATAGTAAATAGAAGGAATGAATTGTTGATTAATAAGTGGAGAGTCGTGATGAGCAGCTAATCGATGGAATGAGCAGAGACTTTAACGCCAGGTGAAAGTAGGCGAAATCCCCCTCTGTTGTTGAACCCTGTTATCAACAAGGCTGATACCATCCTGCCTCCTTGCATCTCTTGTCGCCCCTCCCTGTCAACTATGTCACTGGGTCTGCCTTTGTACTGGCAGCCTGTATTGTAGTCATTTTTATTTTCGTTTTATAGAAATCATTTTTAGTCCTTTAATAAATATAACTAAAAACACTACTTGAATCCATAGAATATATGTAATGTATTTTTTTCCAGATGGCTACGATAAAATGTAAGGGGGGAGGGATTAAGTGGTCATTCAAATATTCATCATTCAACGTCATTCAAACGCCGAATAAAAAAAAACAAAATGTCATTATTAGCTTAGAAAGATATTTTGTATATTTTTTCCACTGGTGTTTTTGTCTGTTCATTATAAATAAGGTTTGGAGATCGTCAAGTATGGATGGTTACAAACAACCATGCGATTGTGATTTACGGAGCTTTAAGTGAAGTCGTAATGTTATCATCTGAGGTAACTGCTTTGTCCTCGAGTTGTGAAAGATTCTTAAAATATGCTGGGTACATTAGTAGACAAATATTAAATAGTAACATTTAATGGGAGCTGGTCTGATTCCTTCGTGTCTTTTAGCTTTTCAATATTTAGGACTTAATTTTTCTAAACATTTGTAGTCGTGTAATAATAATAATAACGTAATAGAGCCAAATCATAAAAATAAAATAAATAATACAAAATTATTAAATTCAGTTATTACTAAAACTGTAATATTGTTCGGTGTCTGTCACGAGCCCATTTAATTTGTAATCGCATAGTTTTAAAGCTAAAGACATTGATGGAGAAGGTTAGATTATTTTATCAGGCCTATTTGAAATTTTCATATGAATAGAAAATTTAATAATTATCAACCGAAGAAATCGGTGCCTTTCCAGTATCTTGTCGCGTGTTTCTTAAACCGAGCTGACGCCAGTTGGCGAAGCACCCGGGAAGATATTAGGGGCTACCCAGGTTCAAGTCCCGATCCTGCAATAAAAATCCCTCATAAAAAAAAAAAAAAATTAATATCTAATTTAAATGGAAACAAACTAGGTAATTTTTTTCAACGTGGTCCTGTTCGAAATATTGTCACAGTAACCTGCGCTTGATAATTTGACAAGTCTGCTTGTTTTCTCTCTATGCCTCTAGTTTATTTTTCCCGCTGTAAATGTTGAATTGTAAGTAACTAAATACCCCGAGGAAGGAACCACAGACAACCGTGGAGGAATCGACCGCATTCCCAGGAGTCGAACGGAGGGCAGTTCCGAATAGAGGCACTATCGCTTTCGGATAACGGTTGATCCGATGTCCGTGGAGTATATTCTATTAGCTTCCAGCGTTAGCTCACGTCTTGAGCACCATTAGCCTAGCGGTTCGGGCGCCTTCCACCGCGTTTAGTCTTCACAGCAGATCCTGCCTCTTGTGTGTGTGGATGATGGAGCAAGCCACAGACAGCTGTTTAGCAAATTCACTTACGAGGAACGAGATAATTGAACCATAACGGGATCTCCTCCATATCGCCTAATGGTTAGGGTTAACTGCACCACTGACCTAGGATCACGCATCGTCTTAAGGTCGCGATTTTACTTATTAATTATTTACAGCATCAAATCCTAAGTTTTTCCTAAACATGTTTAATGTGGTCAAGTAGGAAACTGGACGTTCAGGTCGCGTTGGATATGCGCATACAAATATTTTCAAAACTATAAACAGTTATTGTTTAAACCACGAGTTTGTTCTTTTCGGGTTCCGTTTTCGCCATTGCATAAAAATACTTTTTTTCCTGTATTGTCAATTAGTCGTATGAAAAATTTGGAATTTGTTAGAAACAAAATAGTGATCTTCATTCGTTCAGAAGTATTTGCTGTAAATGGTGAAGAATTGGAGCCTTAAATGAATAACAATATGCTCTATGCATCCCAACGCTTGAGATTTGATCATGGTATAATTTTTCGAGAGCAATATAAAAAATTCAAGTGATGTTGGAATGGAAAGAGTGGTCCTAGATGTCGATACGTGAAGCGTCACCTGTCGATAACTGAGAGAGACATGCCACGTAGGGCAGCACTTACCGGCTCGAGCACGTACGGCCTTCTTCTTCAAAAATGGAATAGCATAGTGTACATGTCTGCTAGGACCACATTGCCTTATGTATTCCCAGTAATAAGTTCGGTTATGTTTTTAAAACTCGATAATATATCATATTCTTTACCGTGCTAAAGTTACAATCTGCCTTATTAGGCAATAAGTAATTGTGATAAATGTTCTCATACCATATTTAAAATTCATCATTCACTCGCTAATTCATACAATATTTACAAACAGCCAAGGGGCCTCCCGAATCCACATGGTTGTCACTTCCCTCGCATGCGAAAGAGGAAGCGGAGTCTTGGGAAGTCCCTCACGCTCCTCCGTCAGCCGCGTCACCGGATGTTTCTAAAACTAAAAAAATTATTCTTGTTTATTATTACAAGTTATAATAATAACAAGTTAGGATATAGGATAGGATAACAAGTTAGATAACAAGTTAAGATAGGATGACAAGTTAGGAATAGGATATAATAACAAGTTAGGAAAGCAGAAGCTTATCCTATCAGAAATAGTTTACATCTAAAATACACCACATAATGTGAAAACAAACCATGTTTGACATATATGTGTTGGGATATGAACCAAAGGAGACTCCATCAAGAGGAACAAGGTTGTTCTACTGGAGTCTGATGGAGATCTCATTCATGTTTGAGAACACAGCTCGAGGGCATGGACGCAACTGGCTTCGTTCTGGAGGCTGTGTTCTGTCTTGTGCGCGATTGCTGCCCTAAAAAGACCTAATAGGTTTTAAAATAAAGTTCAAATGTCAATTGAATCTAAAATTTTAAGCAGAATCACACTGTATGAACCATAAGAATATTTTTTTAGTTTAACAACGACTTTATTATGATAAAAAAATACAATATGCCTCATTGGGCAATAAGCAATAGTGATAAATGTTTTCATTCACTTGCTCATTCATACAGTATTTACAAACAGCCCAGAGGCCTCACAAATCCACATGGTTGTCCCTCGCGTGCGAAGGAATATATCGGATTCTTGGGAAGTCCCCCCCCCCCGCTTCTCCGTCAGCCGCGTCATATAAGAGCCAGCGGAGGCTGGCCAAGATTTTGAGAGCCACAGACGCTCAGGACATGATTGAAGAAACTGGCCAGGAAACCCACTATTAAGTATTTATAGCAGGTTACGAGGCCATTAGCGTTTTAGTACCTGGGGATTTGGGGGGGGGGGGTGGTCGTTGGATAGGTTACTATGGAATTTCCTGAACTTGGAAGGGATGAGTTCGAGAATGTAGGGTATATCAAGATCTTTATGAAGGGTTTTGTTGCTGACGTAATAAGGGGAATTTACTATTCTATTACTGTTCTCAGGACTGGATTGGATACACTTGATGTTCGTAATTTTTTTGCTGTCCCCCATAGCTCTATTCCGTATGTCCAGATTGGCTTAATAATTGGTATAACTTTGTAAATTAGTAATTTGTTTTCTATTGAGAGATTGGATGTTCTTTGAAGTAGCCTGTACAATTGTCCATAAGAATATAACATGTTAAACTTGTATGCACCCGAGACGCATACAAACAAAAAAGCAATAAATTCACAAGAGTTACGTATTTCAGTTCTTGAATATACTATTGGTATATAAAACACATCATTAACTCATATAGCAGCTGTACAATAGGTTTGGTAACACTCTCAATACAGAGTAGAGCTATCTAACCTAATTACGACACAATGGTGAATCACTCATTCACAAAGGAACTTATTGCCAGTCCGTCCTTGCCAAACTTGGATTGTGTGCATCTGATGCAATAGGCACCCTATAGTAATAATTACCATAGTATTTAGCAATAACTATAGTAATAATTGCAAAACTTTACTACACACAACGATTTTAATATTTAATTCAACTCTAAATTGATAAGATCATCAAGCAGTGACCCGCTAAACCGAGCAGCAATTGTCTCTTTAGGAGAAATCGTTCCACAGATATTTTTGGCAATTGTTCTTACTACAGATTTTTGATTATTCTGTTATTTTCTAGGTTATAGTCCTACAAATATAAAAATGTATTTGCCGAGATAATTTCAATTTCATTTGACATCACGTATTGAAACAATATAAAAAAGAAAATAACATTAAATTATTCTGTTCTGGCGTATAAGTAATATTGGACCTATGCACAAATGTGAGGACTTAAACGAACAGCAACAAATATTAAACAAAGAAAATAACACAAATAAATAAAAGTGAATTTCTACCTTTTCTTTGTTTTTTTTTCTTTCATAGCCCCTTTAAATTTTCAGATAATTATATACAATTATAGATCCTCAGGCGAATCTATTTACAAATTATTTTTGTATTTCCTGTAGCATCGCTACATTAAATACAGGTTTTGTCATTTTATAAAAATTATATAATGAATAAACAAGTATAATGATACACATTATACGTGACTGGACTGAACTGACTCTAATAAAGGCTCACCTTTTTGATCAAATTTAAAACTAACTTACATACTAATTCATAACATAATTTTCCCCGACAGTCTGCTGCCATCGATGCGGGAAGGGTGGTGGGGCCATAGTGTTAAACACTGGGTTTGTCAGGTGTTGCAACGAGTCAAAGAACTTGATGTGTCTCCGGCGGATGAACTCACGGACGGCACACCAAGCAACGGGTGCAGGTCAGCGTTCTTCAACCTCTCGAAAGAGGTATGTCGGACCACTTTTCGCATGATTCCATTCTGGAAGTGTTGGAGACATTTGGCTGTATTGTCAGTCTCTAACGTGGGTAAATAGCGGGGCACCGTACAGCAGAGCTGGCCAGAGGACACATTTACAGATCATTAGTTTGAGACAAAGCGACAGGTTGGGTGAAGTTAGCAAGTGCGATAGCCGGTAACTTATTAAACGAAATGCCTACTAGTGCATACCTTTACAAGTGGATTTACAAGTGGATCAGCGTTCTTTAACCTTCGATATACATGGAAGGGAAGTGGGTCTGTAAATGTTATCGATACTATCAACAGAGAGCTATCACAGGTTAGGAAATGCAGTTATTAATATTGTGATTAGTCCTTTTACATAACCAGAAGTCAAGAGGACTGTACAAAGTAGTGCCAACACTATACGCACTCACTGCTTGTAAAGGTAATGCCCCGACGCGCTGTTTGCTTCGCCTGGAGTGGCTGGAGTGTAGTCGCGGACTTGTGGGAACCGTTCCCAAGGCGCGTTGGTTTGGCAGACCATCAGCCCTTTTCTCCTCAACACGCCTGGTCAGACGTTGGGTTTGTTCCTTTGAGGAGTGGCTGGAGTGTAGTCGCGGACTTGTGGGAACCGTTCCCAAGGCGCGTTGGTTTGGCAGACCACCAGCCCTTTTCTCCTCAACACGCCTGGTCAGACGTTGGGTTTGTTCCTTTGAGGAGTGGCTGGAGTGTAGTCGCGGACTTGTGGGAACCGTTCCCAAGGCGCGTTGGTTTGGCAGACCACCAGCCCTTTTCTCCTCAACACGCCTGGTCAGACGTTGGGTTTGTTCCTTTGAGGAGTAGCTGGAGAATGTTTGAAGAAGAAAACTGTGAAACGCAAAACGCGTTGGTGGACGGTGCCATTGAATTAAAGTATTTGGGAAATTCGAGTAATTTAACAAACTGAATGACTACAAGTGCTTACCTCAAAAGTTTTATTTCTTCTTGATGTGTAGGTTGAGTGGAGAAACGATGCCATGTTGCTGTAAGCCAATATGGCTTGTATAATTCGTACGCGCCAGCCCCAGTTCTACTGTTTTTCACTTTCGTCGCCAAATTTCTGAAAGTAGCCATTGAGAGAAGTTCTCTCAAGTAACACTCAAAAATAATATTATTTTGAATACGCTTCCAAGCGCCATACACCTCGTTCCTATATTGTGGATTCCATATGATAGGTTCTCACTCGTTCAATTACAAAAACTCCATTATAGCTTTGTTATTCTACTCCGTTCATAAACTTGGACAGACTCAAACAGGTTGTGGATCGGGGCTTCTACATCAGAAGGCGACAGGACAAATGTACCCAGATGCACACAGCTTGAATCTTTTAATTTAATTTTGCGAGAACTAGTCGCAGGCAATAAAGTTTTATATAATAGCGTTATGGTATTATATGGAAATATAGCATGTTTTAATAGACATCTATTATAATGACAATATTCGGTGGGTTATAGAGAATACTATTAATAATTATAATTAGCCAAACAAAAACGGTCACCCCTTCTTGTAGTATATAATGGTATACGGTATAATAAACGTTGAAGCATCTCCATTTCACAACTCACTGTAGTAAATAAACTAAACACAGTACGACAGAGGTCTTTTCGACTTCACCACTTCCTAACTTCAACCAACTTGTCGCTTCGTCTCAAACTGATGATCTATAAATGTGTCCTTCGGCCAGCTCTGCTGTACGGT
The DNA here is from genome assembly GCA_930367205.1 of Acanthosoma haemorrhoidale. Taxonomy (NCBI): domain Eukaryota; kingdom Metazoa; phylum Arthropoda; class Insecta; order Hemiptera; family Acanthosomatidae; genus Acanthosoma; species Acanthosoma haemorrhoidale. The sequence continues at coordinate 112,104,472 of OV884014.1, read as the reverse complement.
GCCCCGCTATTTACCCACTTGACTGACAATACAGCCACAAGTCTTTAACATTTCCAGAATGGGATCTTACGAAAATTGGTCCGACATACCTCTCTCGAGAGGTTAAAGAACGCTGACCCGTTGCTTGGTGTGCCGTCGGTGGGTGAGTTCATCCGCCGGAGACACATCAAGTTTTTTGACTCGTTGCAGCACCTAACCAACCCAGTGTTTAACACTATGATCCCACCACTCTTCCCGCATCGATGGCAACAGGCTTCGGGGAAGTTTCGGATTAATAATTAGTATGTAAGTTAGTTAAGTTTTCTTTTGTTGTGATCAAAACGGTGAGCCCCATCACCTTGTAGAGTCTTGTCAATGAAGCCTAGTACATTGTGTATCATTGTACTTGTATTGATTATTTAACTTCTATGCCGATTCAGACCTTGTATAGAGTGTACCGATGGTACAGGACATGTAAACAGACTAAGAATCTATAGTAAATAAAACTTTTGTTGTTTTTTTAAGGGGATTGGATGCAAGAAATTACTTACTTTATAATATATATAAATGCAATCATCAAGATGTTTTTCTGGCTCATTAATTTTTTTTTATTTATAGTCATCGTTGTTCATAGGTAACTTTGCCCTGGAATGTTTTATTTTCTATTCTATTCTAAAATAGATCTAGTCATTAGTGCGAGTTGGTTATTGCTAACACTCAGTATTTCATGCTCTTCTTCGTTCTCGATTTGTCATTTCTTGTTTGTTCGATGAGTTCGTAGTACTAGTCTTGTTTTTAAAGTCAGTTTGTACCAGTCGGTGTTATCTGCCTTGATATTTTATGATTTGTTGTGTTAGCCAAGTAACTGTTAAATGACGAAATATTTTACTACTGTCGTTCCTAAAAGACTGTAACGATTTTTAACCCCTGGCTCCCGAAGTCACACGCTAAGTAAAAAAGTGTTGAGAAATGAGTGAACTATTTTTTTTGCGTGAATATTTATTTTTTGCCACTCTATTGTTAAGTTAATAAGCTCACAGTCACTTTAAGACAATGGCCTGCTATTAAAAACCGAGCTTATAACTACTTCATTATAAGACTCTCTTAAACGGATTGCCATTGTGGGCGTTTTGAAATGAAATCACTCCTACGGCCTGTCTGACTTTCTATCTGTCTTTCTTCTTTTATTTTTTTTTTGCTTTTCTGGCCGTTTACGATTTTTCAAATTCTGTTACAAGTTATAACCGTTAGACCCCCTCTCCTCCGATAAATGCTGATGAAGCGAACAAGACAGGACCGGGCCGGTGTCCCTGCGGAGTTCCCTAATCTATTTCATCTTTCTCCCTCTCTCTCTCCCTCTTCCTGTGGGAATATTATAATAAAGTCGGAGGTGGCCACTCGCCAATCACTGCTGAAATATAAAGGTCTCGTCTTTCCGCACGTTTCCTTCTTTTTCCATCTCATTCTTCCTACTTCTTCTTCTTCTATTTTTTTTTTTTATGTTTTTTACTTGTTGTTTTTTATCTCGGGATGTGGGATAGAAGGAATCGACTTGAGAACTGGCGATAACCGCAAAGAATGGAATTGAAGTGATGAAATAACCGAAGGAATAAAATCCCGAAATCATAACCCTTATAAGTAAGTAGTGCCTCTGTGAATATCTGAACATACTATATTTTTTTGTGGGGACTTTTTTGCAGCAATGGGCGAAAAATTCACTTACGTACTGTTAGTCTGGATTCAATAAGAAAGACTGTTTCAATGAGAAGACTGTTTTTGATAATGGTCGCCAAAATACAGGATTTGATGAAATAAAAAGATTTTTTTAAATTATACCATTCCATGGCGCCTTGGATTTCTCTTATGCACGCTGTCATTACTTATATCAGTATAAAGGCACTTAATAAAAAAACTATTGAAACAACAAGGGTAATATTATAATCTTGCTCAGTTCAATTAGATAATTACCTTACACATGTGTCAGGAATATTATTTTTAGAAACAAAAATACAAATATTTTTATATTAAAGTAATTTTTTTTAAACAGAAACGTACAGTATAGGAAGGATAGCACTTGTTGAGTTGGATTCAAACCACAAATTCATTGAACAGTGGCAAAATTTTAGGACTTAAGATAAAATGTCATAAAATACGAAAGTTAGTACTATTTTACCCTAAGGGTTCTCTTTGCACAATTCGAAGACTTTTCATTTGAAGTTGATGGGAAGCAGGAAACAGTAGATAATTAATAATATTTGTTTACAGGAAAACAATAAGCTATTAAATCTCTTACAGGACAATTTTATTGATAAAAACAGACAAATCAAACAAAATATGAATTTTTCATGCAATTTTTTTTTTTTCATCATATCAGTGTTCTTATTTATTTCCCTAAGCAATCAAAGCAAGAATCCAAAAACATTTTAAGTGTCGTGGCTCCAAGTAAATAGAAAATTTACTTTATGCAATAAGTCTATATAGAATATTCTAATGTTCAAATCCTCAGTCTAATGAACCCGTCCCTCTGACCTCTATAGTCCTGCCCACAAAACTGCAGCATACGATCGTTCCTTCCTTGCTAACTCTACTACTCTCTGGAATTCTCTACCTCCTAATGTCCGCCATACTCCCTCCTGTTCCAACACCTTCTTACTATGCAGACACTAGCTAGTTTGGAAAGAATTATTTATTATATTGAATTTTCATCATTGTGTGTTACTTTTTGTGTATACATTTAATATCGTATTCTATTGAACAACCTTTTCATATTTTTGATTTTATTTCTTATATGTGAATAGATGGTTCCCTATTACTTTATTAAATGCAGTTACACATTATTTTATTATTATCTTTTCTTATATATGTTTACAGTTCATTTTACTTTTTTATGTGCCAGATATGATTTGTCATCCGAACAAATAATGGTTATTCATAAGGGACATTGTCCCGGAATAAAATTTTTCTTTTTTCCATTATATTATTAAACTATTCTAATATTTTGACATCGCGGCATGTTCTCAGGTAATTAATTCGGGTGTACTCAGGAGCGAGAAAGTGGGGTTATTGTGCTGGAATCGACCCCAGTCCTTTCCCCCCCTTAAAGTGCACAAATCTTTTTAAACAGCTTGAAGTGTCGATGGCCCGAGATGCACACCCCACGACCAGTTGCTTCAAGGTGACCCTCTGAGCCCGTTTGCTCATTGTTCTCAAAATTTATTGGTTCGTGCTCTTGTAGTTCCATGGCCTCTGGTAATTGGTGCCTTCCCCAGGTCCTGTCCTTTCCATTCCACAATGTCGGATATCGCCGGAAATGTCATATTTTCTAGCCTTTGCCTATGTTCGGATTCATCCGTTAAATCGATAATTATTTTGAAGTGTTTGAGGTGAAGGCCGATGAAAAAGAGTTTTGAAAACCTACCGACTGTTAGGTATTAACATTCGCTACTTACATCGACATGTTTGTATTCTTCATCAGTTCTTAGCAATTATTTTTAACAGTCATTCCTTGCTAATAGGACCTGATGCAGAGACACATAAGATGTAGAAACGTTGTCCAAAAATAAACTTGATGAAAAGATAACATCTCTTTTTCATCAACCGCTAGTCGATCTTCTAAAAAAATAACTTTCAACTCACTGCATATTAAAAGTAAAAGTCATTTATTAAAAATCTTAATGAAAATCCCAATTTTGAAAACTCTCTCACTCTTTCTCGTCCCTCTCTCTCTATATATATATACACATCCAATGTATAATCAACCAATGTATTGACATTGAAAGTTAAACAAAATATAAAAACGATATTAAAATATTTTCTTACAATACCTGCGCTGTCTGCCTCTTTGCCCACAGTACAGTGTGTACAGACTTTGCGAGGGTTTGGTCAAAGAGAAATCATACTGTTAAAATCAACTCGCCCTGAGAAAGTCTTAACTCAAGACAGGATAACTCAGTTGGTAGAATCGTCCGATCAGATATTAATACTCTGTAAGGTTATTTTGAACTTCAAGATGGGGTAGGGTTCCAATAGGCAAGCCACCTAAACAAAATAACCTTACTAAAATAAGCTTATCTAACAGAATCACAAATACTTGGGTTTTTTCGGGCGCCAATTGTTATGTTTTTTATGTGAAGTTAGATTAGATATAACAAAACTTTCTTCAATTCTTTAATAAACCAGTCTGTGACATATTACAATGTTATTAACAAATTTCATTTACCTTTACTATTATTTACAGATTTATTAACATTTAGTCCTTTTCTTCTAGCTTCACTGTGACTGTGACTCTCTTCATTCACCATACAAAACAAAAGAATCTTAAAACTTCCCAAACTACAAATCTTCATCCAATGCGTCTCCCGGGGATAACCAGCAGAACAACCTCCTTGTCATCTTGTTTTTCAAGCACCCTCTCCTTTTCCCAGCTCGTCTACCGCCCTTATCTGCCCGCTAATTTCAAATTTGAATCAAAGGCAAAGCATCTAAATATTATAACAATTTGAACAAAATTGTGAAAATTTATGATACTGTTGGCGATCTATCCTGACTTAAAATTTTAGACCCCTTACAACTCTTTTCAAGACCATTCTTCAACCTAAAGACATAAAAGTTCGCACACTCGATAAGGGTGCCTGACCCCTCACTAGGAAAGATCGGTTGTATAATATTATACGATAATTTATTCGAGCTGTAACTCAGTGTCAGACCATGAACACTTGTGACTCCTTCTTACCCAGGACTCCGTACCCTTGAAGATGCCTTCTCTATCTGTCAGTGCATTGGGTAAGCGGAACTTGCGTCACACGAGTGCACTCTGTTGCATTGCCTAAGGAGCCGAGGTGCACGAGAACAGTGTGTCCCTAACCCCCCCCCCCCCGTAGATAAATAGTGTTCATTAAGGCAGTCGAGTATTATCTAGTCCTTGTTAGGGCTCAAGCCACGAACTAAAGCTTATTAGCTCAGAATTGCTTCAGATGTATCTCTGTTTTTGGATGTCTCCTTAAGACTTTATGAACAATATGTTAATAAAACAAAAGACATGTGTCGGGTCGTCACGAGGGGGTGCCTAGTTACCCTAGCCCTAGTGCCGAAGTGAGGGTTGACTAGGCTATGACCTGGACAATTGCTTCATGATGGGTCTTATTACTGAGCTATCTGACTCCATATCTGATAGGTATGTGCCCCGACAGTGCACTATGTTCAGGAGAAGAGGTATAGGGTAGGTAGTGTAGGTAGTTTATGAGGTCTTGGAATGACCACGAATTCACACTCGGTATCTGAGGGTAGGCGAAAACCGCCCGGATCCCAAACGCGAGTGTGAACCGGAAAAAAGCAGGCTGGATGACTGGGGAAGACACTACTAGGTAAAGTTCGTAGGACCCAGGTGACCGTCGTCCGCGAGGAAGAAATTTCTTCCAAGGAGGTGGTGGTTTTAGCGAGGCGAAGCCAGAGAATCACACTAGGAAGGTGTGGTCAGCCCCAGGAGCTAACTCACTCCCTCTGCAAGGGCCTTTGATTAGTTGTTTGTAGCTGCGTCTTTAATTGTTTACAATATTTACACTGATATGACTTGTGGTTTGGTAATATTATTTACATTTGTTTAAATTAATTTACAACATATTATAACCAATTTAGAATATATGAAATAGAGTATATGGTGATTTATCTTATTTAGTTAACGGCCGCTACAACATGATTTGGAGTATAGAATAAGTAGCCACGTATGGACTATAGGTTTACTTTGAGATGAAGATGATTTTAAAAATCTATCCTTTTGGTCAATAATTGTTGATGTCACTTGATAAATTGTCGATAATGTAGGAATTTTTAGTAACTATAATGGTATTAAAGTAGAAATTAAAAAAATGTTAATTTATCGTAAAGTTCTGTAATGTGTCTTAGATATCCAGACGCTTCAACCAAGTTATACTAGGACCCGAGGCAGCTACGAATCGTAATAACATATTTGATGAAAATCTAACATATCTCCTTCATCAGCTAAAGTCGATGTACCAACAAATTCATTCGCTCAATACTACAATACAATTATATTAATATAACTAGCAGATTCAATCGGTATAGCTCGAGTGTTTTGTTTTCTTCTTATGATTTCCGTTCCAACTCGTCAACGGATTCGTCTTAAGCAGAGGTGTCGGGTTTTTTGTCATTTTCAGAAAGATGAAATTCGGATTTCTACCACTTTTAATACAATTCCTACTTATTGATACCCCCTAGTTTGAAATGTTGATCTGAATCTCCGATGGGTCTTAAAATTACCAACTCTCATAGACCATAATCAGTGTTATTTTAGAGCAAGCAAAATAAATATCGGGGTATCATCTTCACAATTTTACTAAAAAAAGTAGGCTATTTTAGGTTTCAGTGAAATAAGAAATGGTTGGTACCTCTGAAATATACTGTTCAATTAACTTCTATTTATGTTCTGTAAAGTTTTCCAGATGTTTGTAGGGTTATAAGGTTTTCCAGATGTTTGTAGGGTTATAAGGTTTTACAGATGTTTGTAGGGTTATAAGGTTTTCCAGATGTTTGTTGGGTTATAAGGTTTTTAACTCTGTGGGAAGAAAACTGAAATACATACAAATTCGATGATTTTCTTGTTGATCGGTTGAATAAAAAATGGCTGAACGTATCAATATTATTTTTAAAGTATGGGGTTTTTAAGATTACATACTCAATTATTTATAACCAGTTAGGAAATAACGCTTTAAATGCCTTTGCTAATTCATTTAAAAGCTGTTAAAAACTTATTTAACGGACCGTATGTGAAGGATATGACGACACAGGTACAGATTGTAATAACTGTATTTCCTTGCTCATATCATTCGTTTTGTTTTTATTTCATTCGTCTCAGTTTGATTTTCCGCTCGGATGTGCCCTGTGCAGTAGAGTGGAAGAGGCAGCTGGATCCGACCCTTTCTAATTCGCCAAGCAGACAGTGGAAGAACAATGTCATTACGGCTGAAGGGATATATAAATCTCTTATGCTATATGAGTGTACATTTTTTTTTTATTTAATTTTTTTTTATTTGTCCGAATAAACTGAATAAAATTATATTTTTTCAATGATGATATTCATCTGTAGCTTTAGATCTCATGATGTAATGTAAACATTATATATATTTATTATTAAACAGCTTTATTATGATGAAATTACAATCAGCCTCATTGGCAATAAGTAATTGTAATAATGATCTCATTCATACCATATTTACAATTTTTCATTCACTCGCTCATTCGTACAATATTTACAAACGGAGGCTGGCCAAGAGCGCGAGAGCCACAGACGCTCAGGACATGATTGGAGAAACTGGCCATTGCCAGGACTCCCACTTTTACACATTTATAGCAGGTCACGAGGCCACTGCCGTTTCAGTCTCCGAGGAGGATTATAGGGATGAGTGGCGCAGTGCGATGACTGTGCCAGGGGGTTAGGGTGCTTGGATAGGTTTCTTGGAAGGGATGAGCTCAAGAATGTAGGGTATGTTGAGATCGTTATGAAGGGTTTTGTTGCTGACGTAATAAGGGGCATTTACTATTGTTCTCAGGACTTTTGATTGAGAGGATTGGATACGCTTGATGTTCGACTTTTTGCTGTCCCCCATAGCTCTATTCCGCATGTCCAGATTGGCTTAGGTACAACTTTGTAGATTAGTAATTTATTGTCTATTGAGAGATGGGAAGTTCTTTGAAGTAGTCTGTACAGTTGTCCAAAGGGTCTGTTTAGTTCTTGTCTTTTTTGTCTTGTATGTGGGTTCCAGGTCAGTCGTTTGTCAAGATGGAAGCCTAAGTACCGTACTGTCTCGGTTACAGGGAGAGGGTTTATAGATATAAAAGACTTTTTTTAAATATTTCGTTTAGGTGATGATCTCAACTAGTTGATAGTTTATTCTCTGTAAGTGGAATATATTTGTATATAATATTTATCGTCAGGTCAACGCTAGTGGTTATTGGTGATGACTTTCGGCTTTGTTGATCATTGATGATCTTGATATATCTTTCAGCAGCTGGGTGGTTTTCGTTGTTTTACAAAACGTCAGCTTCCAGTGTCCAATCTTCTGACTCCCTTCTTCGACGGAGGCGTCCGTCCATGGTGTTCTGCGTTCCCTCAACATCCACAAATGATTTAATCACAGTGATTCCCATTCTTCACAATTTCACTTGTAGATCCATTGCGTATCGCTTTACTTATAAAATTCGCAAATACATTATTAATCTTCTGAGCTTCGTAATAACCTACAACCGTCACGTCGTAATTTCATAAAGAATTTGGATAAATACTTTCATGTTCGCTTCCTCCTTCCGGACCCAGTCACCTGTTTTATGTATAAAATAATACATATTTTATATATATATATATAGGTATATAATAATATATATAAATAACAAAAGAGGCTATCCACCCTATAGACTGAGGAAGCAGGTGCTGCCCTATCTCGAAACCTCTGCCACTTTCATATTTGTCAATTCTGGATGGCTAGGCCCTTTGTTTCACGCCTTCACGCCGCAGTATACCCACTTTCAAGATCTTGAATAAAACCCTTTTTTTAAGCTACGATAATTGGCAGAGACCACAAATCTGGCTCGTCTTTTGTGTCAAAAAGTTCCCTATTACTTCAGGAACATTATGTTTTTGTTTTAATATCCTCTTGTTATTATAAATAATGGAAATCAGTATAGACTACATTAATTAATCTATTTACAATAGGTCATTATATTTCCTGTAGCTTGGCTACATTTTATACAATTTCTGATTTCTAGACATTGTGATCTGCATTGTACAAAAGTATGATGTACATTGGATATTAATTTACTGAACATTATTAAAAGTGATGGGGCTCACCTTATTTATTATAGACTTAAAACTAACTTACATCTAACAATAGAAACTTAAACTAAATCCTATAAAGGAACATATTCATATTTATTCCAGTTATTAATACTTTTAGTTAATGTAATACAAGATGAGAGATATAATAAAACGTAAGACGGAAACAAATTTTATATAATTTATTGCAGGGTATCAAATAAATAATCTCAACGCCTTGGTTAATGTTATTTAATACAGATTGATGCTTGAGTGAACTATTAGATCGAAAACCGTACAAATTTCTTATTTAAAAAGGACCTATTAAAATATTAGAAATATTCTCAAATGGTGCCTTAACGCTGGTACATTCAGTAGAGTCTTTGCAAGTGTTTGGCCAAAGAGTATTGGGAAGGTCTAGTGCAGGGTAGCTCGGTTGGTACATGCCCCGAGATATTCAGGAGGTCCGGAGTTCCAGTCCCGAAAGTATTTTTTTCTTTGGCTCTTAATTATTAATAATTATCAATGACTGAGTAAAGAAAAAAGAATAATTGAATTGATTTGAAACGAAGCTAACTCATTAAATATTCTAGTGATTAATGTGACCTATACTGAATGTACAAGGCCTGCGTTCGAATGCTATCACATTTAATCCTTCGTTTATTTCACCTCGCTCATGAAGATATCTGTATATAATAAATTATATTTATGGTTGCCGCTGTAGGATCTGGGATAAGATAAGATGCAGGATTATAATAAGGGATAAAAGAGGACGTGAGTGTAAAAGGAGCGCTGGAGAGGAGACGCGGGAGCCTGAGGACACTCCCACTACAGCAGACGCACACAAAGACACCAAACTGGTCTCAGCGACCGCTCTCACCCTCGGCCCTGTGCGACCATTATCTCCAGGATTATACACACTCCAGGATTACCGGCTCTTCCTTGTCTTCTTTCATCCTAGGCCAGTTTCCAGCCAACATCAGGTTTAGTCTAGTCCATAAAGCACACCCGGGCATAAAGTGATGCGGAATGAAAAAAACAAACAAAATTCTTGCATCAAATTTTCAGAAAAATATCAATTCTGTGCGAAAATTTCCATAAAAGTGACAGACTGAGTAAACTTCATCTGTTCTTCGTCATAATACTTCATCTTAGTACTCCGAGCCCTTCAGGGAACCATCGAAATTCCCCGGATTTAAATTTGGTAAATAATTTGTCGTTACTTCGGAACGTTGTACTGAAATTAAAACGTCAACAATCTTCGTTTCAGCGTGCTGTCGGCTAGAATTTTTCAACGTTAGAATGTAATTAAATGATCAACATGAAATATTCAAATTTAAAATACAAAAACTAATGTCATGTACTTGACGGAAATTGACTGCAGTTCAAAAATAATTTAAAGATTATTTTATCTGCGTAGGAAAAAGAAAACAAAATCCACTCAAATAATAAAGTTCATTTTAATGACTTTTTTCAAAATTTAAGTACAATTTAGGACCAAAGTATATAATTGGTACATTATTAATGAGGAAGACAAGATAGTTAAGATATGATAGAAAAATAATTATTTTTTCAATAGTATTTAATTTACAAATTCCTTAGCATAATGATAATATCAAATAATACTACCATCCACCACTATGTGTGCATCTAAAAAGCAACAAAATGGTTGAGTTGAAGTTCTTACGTCCTAGAACTTCTACTTCTAAGTTTTTTTTTAAATGCAGGGTTAAATTACTGAGTGTGCAATAAAATTTTTATTTTTACACTATTAGCGCTCAATCATATTTTCTAAGTGAGACCTGTTGTGTAGAGAAATAAAATTACTCCTTATGGACCGAGCAAACCTTAAAAACAATTGATCCATTGAACGAAACCCTACTTTGATCTAGTTCAATCGCGATGGTTACTGCCCTACGAGAGATGTGAGCAACAAACGTGAAAACAAATTAATAGTTTCAGTTGTAAACAGATGCAGGCAAAAAAAAAATAGTCATTAGAACGTTTCATTGACATACTTTAATGAAAGAAATGTGTGTGTTGCCAAGGTTATGTGTTCGAAAAACAACACAGGACAGATTGTGATTCTCCCTCCCGAAAAATAGTCACTACATAAAATACTGAAAAATATTATTTTTTACGACTAAAGTGAATTGAAAAAAAAAATAATTACACAGGGAAGTCACACAAAATTGATCCTTTATACTGACAAATGGGGCACACTCTCGCATAATGGTTTGGTGGTAAATAAATATTTGTTGAAGAATTGAAGAACTCCCAGTCCAGGTCCTCCTGAGATACATCCTGTAGACAAAGAAGCGCGAACTGAGAAAGAATATATGTAAGTTCTTTGAGTTATGGCCTTACTTGTGGAAGGGAAAGAAATCCTACTTGGGAAAAGTCCCATCCATTTATTAGATACAGCAGGCGGACATACGATGATGTATTATATATTAGGATACAGGATACATAGGGCACCACTCTCCCAGATACGACGAGATACCTTGAGAGGTCATCTGTGACCGAAGGCTGCCTCCACTAATATGTTCCTGTCTCTCCTGAGCTCTGTGAGTGATGTACTCTCTCCAGTCTTTTTGTTCTGTTCTTCTTCGCTCTATAATTGTCTTCGTTAACTCTTCTTTCATTTGTCATTCTCCATTCTCCTAATGTCGTCTTGTTGCTTTGATTTAGAAAGCTCTTGTCTGAGCCAGCCGACATTATATATATAAGGGGGCCAGTCCCTGTACATGTGGACCCGTCAGAATCATTTAGCTACAGATTGGATTAAGGCTATAGAAAAAAAATATTATTTGAATATAATACATGGTATTTCGTCAGCAGCTGTCTTATTTAAATATTTGAAAACGAAAATTGTCATTAATCTTATTTTATGTTTATTTATGTTCATATTTTGTAGATATAGTCTAGTAAACCACTAACATATTCTTAACCAGCACTCCGAGATCTTTCATTAAATAGCCTTCTAGATACGACAAAACTTTTATTTTATCACCAAGCTATGTCATTAATTATGTGTACTAAAAAGGGATCTTGACATAAAATTTCAACTGTTTATTTGTCAAACAGGGGGTTCAAAAGTGGCAATTTTTTTTTTCAAAACCCCTTTATTTAAACTTTTTTTCAAGCAAATGAACAATGCGATTGAATAAAATTGACAGAATAATGGTCCATCTTATTAAGCAGTAAGCCGGTAAGACTTTGTGCGAGTTTGCTGTAACTTCTTCGCAAAATGGTCACAATAACGGAGGTGTCTGTCCATTTTAATGCCCAGATATACTAGGTTGTTTGCTGGGTAGTTTTTCTACGTTCCTACTGTGTAAGTAGTAGGCAGCGGACTTTTTCCCTTTTGAAAAGAGAAGATTACGCAGTCAGTCTTACCCGCGTTTACAGAGATATTGAGTCTCCCCAATCTCTCACTGATCTGGTTACAGGCTGCTTCAGCCTGTCTAAGAGCTACCTTGGCACTCATACTGCTACTGTACACCACTATGTCATCTGCGAAAGGAGTAATTGAATGTGACAAGAGGGAAAATCAGACAGATAAAAACAAAAATCAATAAAGAAATAATAATTAATTATTATTTGTATATATGAAATTAACAGCCCATTCAAAACGCCGTTCGACGGTGAAGTTATTATAAACACCTTTAACATAAAATCCCACACGAAATATCGTGTTAAAAATAAATTAAACTCAGATTCGCTACAGCATTATTGAACAAGTAATGAAAACTCACCCGACACTCTCTTTGGTAATCCTCGGGTCTTGTTTCATTGAACAGAACTGGAGATTCTGAAGAGCTCTTTTAAATATTTAAAAATAACATTTCATTAATCTCATTTACACTGCTTGTAAAAGCCACTATAATTTTTTGCGAGAAAATAAAAAAAAACAATAAAATTTATAAATACAATAAGTAACTAATGCTATGACAACAGTTAAATGTTGATTAGATTTTCATTAAAAATGCAACCTATATTGATTGAACCACTTGTGGGATTTTTTCTGTGAGTGGGTTAGTCTAAGTTATCATATAGCCATCTTATTCCAACAAACTTATAATAAGTGGCTCCCTAAGTTGGAACAAGATCTTGAACTTTCTTGTCATTGCTTGAGGTCCGGAGATTGAGCTGGTTAGGTCATGTTTTTCAAAACACCTTAAATGCTCAAACAAATGTTTCGTATAAGTTTCCAGCTGCATAGTAAAACCACAACTGATTAAGCCGAAACCAAAAGGGTTGTGTGGTCTTTCAAAATTTCTGTGCCTCTCTTTGTTTATAATCCCTATAATTGTTATGAGATCTTGTTCAAAGCGTGAAAACCACCCCATGCTTTACAGTTAGACATTTTCACAGACTGAATAAAGTTCCCTGAAAGGCGTGGGAACCATAATCCTGCCTTTAGATCCGTATACTTTAAACTTTAATATGTCTTCCCTTCCCTAGTCGTACTCTTCCCTAAACCTCCACTGTGAAATTCTCATAAGCAAGTGCCCACCGAAACCGTTTCTTCTTATTACCACGACGTAAAAGTGGTTTTAGTGTATCGACACGTCCCAACAAGTTGGCCTCCCCTGTCTACTTGTTACTGTCGAAATATTATTACTATTACGCATAAAAATACTTCATTATGAAACAAATCCGACCTGTCTCATTGGGCAATAAGTAATTGTGATAAATGTTCTCATTCATACAGTATTTACAAACAGCCCAGAGACCTCCCAAGTCCACATGGTTGTCACCTCACTCGCATGCGAAAGAGGAACCGGAGTCTGCGTCACCGGATACGAGCCAGTGGAAGCTGACGAAGAGCGCGAGAGCCACAGACACTCAGGACATGATTGGAGAAACTGGTCACTGCCAGGACTCTCATTGTCACGCAGGTCACGAGGCCACTGCCATTTCAGCCTCCGAGGAGGATTATAGGGATGATTGGTGCAGTGCAATGACTGTGCTAGGGGATTATGGTGGTTGGACAGGTTAGTATGGAATTTTATGAACTTGGAAGCGATGAGTTCAAGAATGTAGGATATATTAAGATCGTTATAAAGGCTTTGTTGCTGACGTAATAAGGGAGATTTACTATTGTTCTCAGGACTTTTGATTGAAAGGATTGGATACGCTTGATGTTCGACTTTTTTCGCTGTTCCCCATAGCTCTATTCCGCATGTCCAGATTGGCTTAGGTATAACTTTGTAAATTAGTAATTACTGTTCAAATATATATTTTTTATATTCTTTATTGTGCTAAAATTACAATCTGCCTTTTTAGGCAATAAGTAATTGAGATAAGTGCTCTCATTCATACCATATTTACAATTCATCATTCACTCGCTCATTCATACAACGTTTACAAAAAGCCCAGAGGCCTTACAAATCCGTATGTTTGTCACCTCCATCGGATGTGGAAGAGGATGCGGAGTCTTGGGAAGTCCCTCTCGCTCGTCCGTCAGCCGCGTCACTGGATACGAGCCAGTGAGGGCTGACAAAGACCGTGAGAGCCACAGACGATCAGGACATGATTGTTGAAATATAAAGAGATTTTATCGGTGACGGGTCCAACCAAAGATCATTTAATATTTTGCTTTTTAGAATAGTACACAGGTCCTCTTGGGCAGGTGTTATTGGACGTCCTCATCGAGTTCACAATTTTTTCTTCCATCCGATGATTAATGCAAGGATAAGGCAGCCCATGTAACTATTTCTTTATAATTAGACGCAACTGAGTCTAGATTTGATGTAAATAACCAGGCGACCAGTTTATGCATGTGTTTATTTAATTATTATGGCCTAGGCCCCCAACATATTATTATTATATGATTATAGATATTCCTAAGGAGCTCGCCATAATTTTTAATTAGATACTCTACACAGTACGGTAGAAAAAATTAACTACTAAAAGGTTTTAGTAACATCAGTTCTAAAATTGTAAACAAGAACTAGATATTATTAATAATGTTAAAAAGAACTAGATATTATTAATAATGTTAACAAGAACTAGATATTATTAATAATGTTAACAAGAACTAGATATTATTAATAATGTTAACAAGAACTAGATATTATTAATAATGTTAACAAGAACTAGATATTATTAATAATGTTAACAAGAACTAGATATTATTAATAATGTTAACAAGAACTAGATATTATTAATAATGTTAACAAGAACTAGATATTATTAATAATGTTAACAAGAACTAGATATTATTAATAATGTTAACAAGAACTAGATATTATTAATAATGTTAACAAGAACTAGATATTATTAATAATTTTAACAAGAACTAGATATTATTAATAATTTTAACAAGAACTAGATATTATTAATAATGTTAACAAGAACTAGATATTATTAATAATTTTAACAAGATCTTTTATTTGATAGTCTACTCAATGTGACCGAATAAACATTCACATTTTTACTAGCGTGTAATGAATTAATTACTCAACCATTAATTATGTTTTGTGGAGTTTATATTTTTTTTCATGCCGTCATGAAATCAAATGAAATCTTTATAAATAACTTCTTGCTCATATTTCAAACAGACGACGCACCAGGACAGTCATATACACAAAAATGGGTTTTTCTGATTAAACAAAAAAAAACGAAGCGCTAGTAAAGAGATTAATAAGATTATTGATAAATGTACGCTTTACACGTTTCACATATCTAAATTACTAGATTATTAATAACTATAGGGTAAAGGTTATGAAGCAATCTTCTGGAAATATGTCATTAAACTACAAATAAATACTATTTAAAACGCATGAATGTCTATGCAATATTCCATATCTATGGAAAAAAGGCGTTATCTGCTTGAGAAAACTAAATGCTTGTTCCATGAAAGAGCGTAAATGACAAACGTATATGAATGCGTTAGGATCAAAAAATCTCATTTCTTTGTGTAAGATACTTTATTTAACAGTAACATAATTGAAACCGTAAAGTAGGTATAGTAATTCTTTAAATTCGCCACTCCCCATCAGCTCCATAGTCCTCAATCCCACTAGTAGGCCATGGAGTTAGCTGAAGGAAAAATTTCTTATATTTTTCTGCGATGTATCAGACAGTTTATTGCCTCTCTTACATACGAGTTTTCTCGCGATTTTATCCAGAAGGAGAGTACAACTTATTACCTTTTAACCTGAATATTTCCATCTTGTTCCATATGAATTCAAACCTTCAATAACTTTCAGACGCACTAAATCATTTTGAAACTTAGTAAAGAATTAATAATTTATGTTGGGAGTAGGAAAACTAAAGAAGAAATTCGCAGAAGTCACATATGACTGAGATATTTCTGTTCGGTTCGAAAGATATTTTCACGTTTCTTTGTGAAACTTGAAAAAAAAAACTTGAGAGGGGGAGCAGCAGATGTCGCAAATGTTTGCTAAGAGAAAAGTTTGTCGATGATTTACGAGAAAAGTTTTTAAAATCATTCCCTTTTTTTTTCTTTATCTATCCGTGAAATATCCCACCCCCCACTTTTTAAACGGAGGGTTGAAAAAAAACAACAGATAAAAAGAGAAACGTTTTTATTTTTGTATTGGCCTGTGTTATTGTTAAATGATGAATGACGAAAAAATCGGGAACACTTTTACTCCAAACTTCTCAACGATACCTTTTCATCACAAATTTCATAACCCTTACAATAAATGACATCATTAATTACTCAATTGTTCAATTTCAATTCCAAAATTGAAATTGGAAAAGAAATGTTCATTCCTGGGCATTCCCCCTGCTAACAATTAATAATATACAGAGGGGTCCAAAAAAATGTATCCACTGGTTAACAGTCCATAACTTGCAAACTAATTGACGGAGTTGTCTCATTTTTGGTGAAAGTGTAGTTTAAAGTCCAACTTATCACTGTAGGTGTTCAAAATGGTCACCATTAACATCCACACACAAACGATGCCGCCGAACTGCAGCACAAACTACTGACTGCAACGTGTTCAGTTGGATATTTGCACATGAATGTACGATGGATTCTCGAAGTTCATCCAATGTGCGTGGCTTTTGACGATAAACGACGTCCTTTAGTGTTCCCCACAGGTAAAAGTCCAGAGGAGTTAAGTCTGGGGAACGTGGTGGATACTCTACAGCACCTCTACGGCCTATCCATCTTCCTGGTAGATTTTCGTCGAGATAAGCCCTATCACGATTGTGGTAGTGGGCTGGGGCACCATCTTGTTGAAAGTAAAATCTTCCGTCTCCATACAAGTCTTGGATAACAGGTAAAATGGATGTTTGAAGCTTCTGAAGGTACACCTCAACGGTAACGGTGGCTCTGTTTGATACACATTTCGCCATTGCCGTTGAACCTCATTAATGTTTTCGTACTTAAAATACCCTTTTAAAACAGACTTTCATCGAATGTAAGCCTTACGCCAGCCATGTTTACTCGAGTAACAAGGCACAACTAACAATAAAACACTAACTATCTGGCGACTGTTATCTGACAAAACAAAACAACGCAATACAACGCTTGTTTGGCGATTGCCGGAACTACAAACTATTACACTAGGAAAAATGAGACAACTCCGTCAATTAGTTTGCAAGTTATGGACTTTTAAACAGTGGATACATTTTTTTGGACCTCTCTGTATATATATATATATATATATATATATATATATGTATACATACATTCTTTATTGTGCTAAAATTACAATCTGCCTTATTAGGCAATAAGTAATTGAGATAAATGTTCTCATTCATATCATATTTAAAATTCATCATTCACTCGCTCATTCATAGAGTATTTACAAACAGCCCAGAGACCTCCCAAGTCCACATGGTTGTCACCTCCCTCGCGGGCAACGAGCCAGCGGAGGCTGACCAAGAACGCGATAGCTAATAATAATAAAAAAATATAAAATGTATACCTTAGTTGTGAAAATAAACGACAAAAGAAATGAAAAAAACTTTTAGTACATAGATACATGAATAATCACAAAAATGAGTCTTTCGAGTTTCATTGGAGTCTTCGAATGCTCCACGTCCAAGTAGTATAAAGCTCTTGTAGTCCGGGTGGAGACTGAGGATTTGAACTGTGGGGTATTGTAAGTATAGGGACGGTGATGAGAATTAATAATTTGGACAAGGTGTGAGCTAAAGAAGTACTGCTTACGGGCGTAGAGATGTGATGTAGGTGGGCATCGTGTAATACCGCAGACCAGATATCACATAGGAGTATCTTTATATTATTATATACACCATTTGATTGTACAATTTCGTGCAGGATATACATAACTTAAAATACCGTGAACATAGCTTGAAATGGGTACGAGATTGGTGCTTTGTCCACAACGTAAGGTCAGGATTGTATATAGACCGTTTAAAATTAGAGAACAAGCAGTGGATCTGTGTATCAGCGCCCTCTCTATTTTTGTTTTTTGAACTAATTTGTATCTATTAAACGCACATAAAGGACATAGAAAGTGTAGGGGCAATATAGAGAGATGGTTCTCCTCGCCCATTTTGAAAATCATTTCAAATGACGGTTTCAAGAATAAAAAAAAAAAAAAATTGTGACTGATGAAACGTTTCATCAAAACGGCTTCCCGAGGAAGGACAATTTCTTTGGATAAATCCTTTTAAACTCATCATGAAAGAATGCTTCAATATATATATAAGGGGTCACATTTGGTCACACTTGGAAGTCACCTATATATGGTTTCTATGATCTTACTAATCACTTCCTCTTCATAAATGAGTTTTATTGAGTTATTTTATTAGAGCAAACAGCTCCTTTATTCTCCATCATAATATAAGTATAATCCAGGTACCACTCTCTTACTCATAACTGTGTCTCGGAAAACGAGACCTAGGAAATATTAGATTTCGGAAGTATATGAAACTGTAAATTCGCTGGGAAATTCCCCTGAGAAGCTTGTGAAAAGATGGAAAACTTTTTGGTATTTTTTTGTAGTTGAATGTTTTGTGAAGATGTTACTTAAAGTAGTTGTTGCTACTTATGGTCCTCAAACTCCGAACTGACAATAGTCCAAAATAATACATTTTCTTTGATGATCTTTAAGTGTTCTGCGTAGCGATGGACTGGTATTGAAATATTTTTTTTTTTATAACTTTATTATGAAAAAATTACAATCTGTCTGATTGGGCTATAAGTAATTGTGATAAATGATCTCATTCATACCATTTACAATTTTCATTCACTCGCTCATTCATACTATATATACAAACAGCCCAGAGACACCCCAAATCCACATGGTTGGCACCTCCCTCGCGTGCGAAGGAGGAAGCAGAGTCTTGGGAACTCCCCCACGTTCCTACGTCAGCCGCGTTACTGGATACGAGCCAGCGAAGGCTGACCAAGAGGAAGAGAGCCACATGACTTGAGAAACAGGCCATTAACAGGACTCCCACTGTCACTTATTTATAGCAGTTCACGAGGCCACTGCTGTTTTAGTCTCCAAAGAGGATTATAGGGATGAGTGGTGCAGTGAAATGACTGAGGTGTTTAGGGTGTTTGGATAGATTACTATGGAATTTCATGAATTTGGAAGGGATGAGTTCAAGAATGCAAGGTATATTAACATCATTATGAAGGGGTTTGTTGCTGACGTAATAAGGGACATTTACTATTGTTCTCAGGACTTTAGATTGAAAGGATTGGATGCGCTTGATGTTCGACTTTTTTGTTGTCCCCCATAGCTCTATTCCGTATGTCCAGATTGGCTTAAGTATAACTTTGTAAATTAGTAATTTGTTTTCTATTGAGAGATGGGATGTTCTTCGAAGTAGTCTGTACAGTTGTCCAAAGCGTCTGTTTAGTTCTTGTCTTTTTAGCCTCGTGTCTGGGTTTCATGTCAGTCTTAAGTCTTGGTATTGAAATCTAAACTTGCTACGTGTTGCTAGTTCTCAACTCTTTGTTTTAGAATATCTTTATTGTTGGAATATTCAATATTGGAAAAATCAGAACTTTAAACCTTAAAGTTTTGATAATTTGAGACATCTTTAAAGCTCGCCAAATGAGCCCCACTTTCTTCCCTAATACTTACACTGAATCTTTTGTAATATTTCTTAATATTTTCAGGTCGATTGAATCATTTCAACTATCTCTCTGCTAGAACATACGTCACAGTCACGATACCTGATTGAAAGTATAGCCCGTTCAGTAATAATAGCGACAAAAAGAAACAAGATTAATACAAACATCCAACATACAAATGGCTACATCACGTGTGAATATATACTCACATAAAAAGAGTGACAAAGGGCCCGCCAGCCCTTAAATCACGTGTTACTTACATCTGTGAAAACATACACAGGGCGAAGGGTTCTCTTGGCGGACTGTCGCGGGGCCTTAATGGAACCAGGGAGGTGTTCTCTTTATTTATGCAGGCCATCTTATATTCAGCTTTATTATTCTGACTCCCTTTTAACCGCAGGCTCATGTGGAATGGCCGGTTAATAGAGAGTACTTATTTTCTTTCAGTCTTATCTTCCGCAATAGTGATCGTAAAAACTATATTCAACTACATCCTCATTTACGCTGTACATCTTTTAACGATTATGTAATAATTTGGAAATCATACCAAAAAAAACTTGAAAAAGCAATCTGAGGTTTTAGGCTATTCCAGATCTAATGCTCTAGTCAGTTTTTTTCCCTGCAATTATCAGCTTAAAACCTCTTCTTCGCTACGGAAAACTTTTCAAGATCTCTTTAAATTTAGTTGAGTAAATGTCCATTATTACGTCAGCAACAAAACCCTTCATAACGATCATAATATATACCCTACAATCTCGAACTCATCCCTTCCAAGTACATGAAATTCCATAGTGACCTATCCAATCACCCTAATTCCCCGCTTTCTCTTTCGTATTTTCACATATGAGGGAGGTGAAAGCCATATGGATTTGAGATATCATAATTTGTTATGATAAATTAAGATTTTTGATTAATTCTAATGAATATATATATTTTTTTTTAATATATACCAACAGAGTAAAAATTGTGAAATGCTGTATCGAGATACTCGGCGCAAGTTTATTGAAAAATATAATCTTTTTTGTTAAAATTAACTAGTGTTATCCCCACACACTGATAATTATTTTTTTAATAAATATATACAAATAAAATCCAAGTACTACTCACAGTACGTTAAGAACAGCATTTCTTAGGAAGCTGACATTCTTTATTGTGCTAAAATTACAATCTTACTTATTAGGTAATTGTGATAAATTTTCTCATTCATACCATACTAACAATTTTCATTCACTCGCTCATTCATACGGTATTTACCAACAGCCCAGAGACCTCCCCAATCCACATGGTTGTTACCTCCCTTGCATGCGAAAGAGGAAGCAAAGTCTTGGGAAGTCCACCACGCTCGTCTGTCAGCCGCGTCACCGGATACGAGCCAGTGGAGGCTGACCAAGAATGCGAGAGCCACATACGCTCAGGACATGATTGGAGAAACTGGCCATTGCCAGGACTCCCACTGTCACGCATTTATAGCAGGTCACGAGGCCACTGCCGTTTCAGTCTTCGAGGAGGATTATAGGGATGAGTGGTGCTGTGCAATGACTGTGCTACAGGATTAGGGTGGTTGGATAGATTACTATAGAATTTCATGAGCGATTAGAACAAGAACAGAAGGTTAACAAGAAATATGTAATAATAAATAACTATAATAATAATAATAATAATAAATAATAATAAATAAAAACAACATAAACACACTCTCGCTAGCCAATAAGGTTATAATCGACTGGGTGCCAGGACACACAGGCATCACAGGCAATGAGAAGGCCTTGCAAGGGTGGGCTCAGAACAGACACCTCTTGCACCTGAACCCATATGTGGTATCAGCCTCAGCTACGCTAAAAGGCGTATAAAATTAGCTTTAGAGGACAGGGCAAGACTCTCTTGGAGAGAAACTAAGAAACAGGAACACTCGAAACTGTTTCTTGATGGACCCTGTAAGAGAAGAAGCTCAGTACTTCTATCAATGGACAGGTGGACACTCAAAAGTGTGACAGGACTCTATACAGGTCACTGTCGGTTAAACAAACACCTCTTTAATTTGGGGATAGTTGGATCACCAATCTGCAGATTCTGCAAGAAAGAGGGAGAAACAGCACGTCATATAATATGTGACTGTGATAACCTAGCTAGAAGGCGATACCTTCACTTTGGTAGTGATCGCATTGTAGACCCCAAACTATGTGAACTGATCGATCCATTCAGTATCCTCAGATTTGCAAAGGCCGTGGGCCTGTCACATATATAGGACAGGGACATGGACGGCGCACAATAGGTCTCAGTGAGGCCGCGGTGCACAAATGCCGGAATAATTAATAATAATAAATAATATGTAATAATAGTGGAAAATAGCTGTATTTTTACAAAC
The DNA here is from genome assembly GCA_930367205.1 of Acanthosoma haemorrhoidale. Classification (NCBI taxonomy): domain Eukaryota; kingdom Metazoa; phylum Arthropoda; class Insecta; order Hemiptera; family Acanthosomatidae; genus Acanthosoma; species Acanthosoma haemorrhoidale. The sequence goes on along the minus strand of OV884014.1, from coordinate 112,082,263 downwards.
TGTGGACTAGCATTTGTTCTGTTTAAGCCGATCTGTGAATGTGTAATAAACATAAGAACAAACAAACATAAGGTAATTAGTAGTTACATAAACAATCTATTTTAAAACCAAGAGCTAACAAATGGATTTGAAATAAGACATTACATAACTGTAGACTCCCATGTACTTAACCTGCAAACTCTATTTACAAATCTAATGCTTACACATTACCTTCTAAAATCATTCCAACATGGCTGGTTTCAAACGAAGATCACTAGTTCTCCTTTTTCCCCAGTTATGAAACACTATGGTGCTAGCTATCAACATCTGTTTGATTTTCTAAAATGTATGCCCTACCTGTGAGCCCACTCGAGCCACTTTCACAAGGCAAGTAATTATTTACTCGCTAGTCAATGTGGCTTAATCCATTAGCGTTAATATTTAAAGGGTCAATAGTAAATAGTAATTAATTACATTTGGACTGCTTAGCGGTTCGGAACCAACGCTGGATCCTCTTGACGTGTTCTGTTTGCCCTGGGGTTTTCAGGCGGATATTTAATAAATACGATCTGCAACAGTCAACCGCTGGAGCTGGAAGGGAAGTTGATAATTAATTACCATTTGATGAAGATTGATCGCCTCCGCCGGCAGTGAACAGACCCAAGAATATTTCATGCTCCTCACTCCGGTTGTCTTGAATGTGATCCAATCTCTATTTCTGCAGAACGGTTGATTAAACTAATTGAAGGAGTACTACCCTGTTTATATCGCATTGTGAAATGTGTTTTCAATCACATAACAGTCGCTAATATTGATAACTCGCAGTAAATTAAGATGTCCTTAACTTCTCACATCTTGTACAGATAGCGTTGTCACAAGCAGCGAATCTGCACTAAACATGACAATATGGCTGACAATAAGGCGGAGTACATCCAGTGGGTACTCCCTCATAGTGTGGAAGCTAAATTTGAAGATGTCTTATTGTTATTGATTTAAATGTCACCTCAGTCGTCAGGTATCAGTGGGCTTGGTTGTCCGTGACCTTTTTCGTTTCTATATAATGTTCTGATGTAAGGGTATTTGTTAACAGTTTCTGGGACAGGTCAACATTGACTCAATAAAGGCTTCAAGAGTTTGTATAGTTGTAGGTCTGTCAAGTGTCAAGTCCTAAGTAATGGGTGTCCCAGAATTTACGCAAGATTTGAATTTCCCGCCATTTGTGAAGTAAAGTGCTGGCAACCCTAAAAAAACAAAAACAATTTGACAGCTGACAGTTTAGGGTTAGTAAAAATGGAGCGTTGCACGATAGAACAACGTGTCTTTATGATTGAACATTCTGTACATCAAATAGAACTCAACACAGATTAATTGCTTCATTCACCGACCCAGGTATTATGGAACCCGCCTTCATTAAATTAAAAAAAAAAATGATTTTTCGGACTCTTGATCACTTGACTTGACTTCCTTACACTTTTGATATAGAACCCGCCTGCGCAACACGAAAACGTACTCAACCAACCTCGAACTAAATCATTACTTACTCAAAACATATTGTGACTCGTTGCAGCATTTAACAAACCCAGTGTTTAAAACTACGATCCAACCACCATTACAGCATCGATGGCGACAGACTGTCCGGGAAAATTAGGTTAAGATTTTGTTGTTAGATGTAAGTTAGTCTTAAGTCTATGATTCATAAGATGAGCTACATCACTTTTGAACATGTTTATACAATCAATGTATAGTGTACATTAGGGTGTCCCAGAATTAGCGCAAGATTTGAATTTGCCGCCATTTGTGCAGTGAAGTGCTGGCAACACTAAAAAAAAACAATTTGACAGCTGACAGTTTAGGGTTAGTAAAAATGGAGCGTCACACGATAGAACAACGTGTCTTTATTGCTAAACATTATCTCAAATATAATGAAAGTTTGGCGGCCGCAGTTCGAAAATTTCATACAAAATATGGTCGGAATAGTCTTTTGACTTCATCAACTGTGAACAGATTAATTGAAAATTTTAGGGAGACTGGATCAGTTGGAGACACTAAACACACTGGTCGTCCAAAAACAAGCCGTTCAAATGTCAATCTTGAAGCAGTGCGTGAGAGTGTTGAAAATCCAGTAACATCAATTCGGCGCCGTAAACACTGTTCTTTGTGTCGAAATTGGATGATATTGATGTGGCCAATATGTGGTTTCAACATCCTATGAAACAATTCAAATACTGCATGAGACATTTCCAGGTCGTGTACTCTCTCGTTTCGGTGATCAGAATTGGCCACCTATATCGTGTGATTTAACACCTTTAGATTTCTTTTTATGGGGTTATTTGAAGTGAAAGGTGTATGCCAACAAGCCCACATCCACCGGTGCATTAAAAGAGGAAATTCAACCACATTTATGCTAAATGGTCATGGAAAATGTCGACAAAAGAGTGCGTATGTGCCAGCAAAATCGTGGAGGCCATTTGCCCGATGTGTTATTCCATAAATAACCCTATCCTATTTACTTTATAATCCAATAAAAAAATAACAACAGAAATACAAAAAACTGTGTTTTCTATTTGAATCAAATCTCGCGTTAATTCTGGGACACCCTTATTTCGTAAATACACCTGATGAGAATCTAACCTCTTTCTTTCACCGACACTTCCGGATCTGAATAAATATATTCAAATCTATATAGGCAGCCGACTATGATCATAATTATATAATATATTTTATTCTTTGAAGAGATGACAAGAAAACTAAAAGTGGAATAAACTAACAGAATACCTGCATAGTACACTTTCATAAACATTTCCAAACAAATTCTCCAGTAATGCATAATATAAAACATTTCGGGTTAAAATGTAGTGATGTATAAATAAATGTACAAAAACATTTTTAGTGGCTGTGAAGAACAAAGGTACACTTGTCTGTCTGTCGTAGAGATAGTGAGTCCTCTTTTCAAACTACTAAAGACATGAAAGTTTACATCGAGGTCTAATCGGGAATTGACATAACCATTAAAATTAATTATTTTATTAAAAAAAAATCTTTTTTATTTTTTGGTATCGAGCAGGTCATCTTATATAAACTGTAATATGTAATTGCAGTTTTCATTTCTCAAGCTATGTCTCATAAGTAAATTGTGTCATTGAAAATGTTAGTAATATCGTCTTAAAGGAACTTAAAAGCACAGTCGATCGGTGTAGTAGTAGTGGCCTGTTTCTTTCCAAAATAATCCTGTTTGCAGCATATCGAGGATTCTGAAAATAAAAGCGGCATTACAGAAAATACTGAGTAGGAAGGATATCAAATATATATATTTAATTTTATTACTTTTTATTTTAAATATATTTTAAAGAACGAACGAAATCGCTTCGGTGCAGTTGGAAAAATCATGACTAGAGACCGGATTTTCGTGCAGTAAAAAATTAAAATAGTGCAAAATCGCAGAGGAAAAAAATCAAAAATGTGTAAAATCGTGTATATAACACCTGAGTATCTATGTTGAATCAAATTAAATTCGAAAACTTTTTTGGTGTAATAAATAAATAAAAAAAATCATTAATAATACGTGATGCAAGAAAGACATGTATTTACATATTGTTGTACGAAATATTTTTAAAGTAATAGTAGTGAATAAACAATATTAGAAAAAGTTAATTTTTAACACTTTCATAAAAATTCACAAATTTTTTTTATAAAATGTTGCCACTAATCATTTAACATTGAAAAGAAACGTTCTTCATCTACCGAAGTTTTTGGGAAATTTTTGTAGGAGTTGAATCTTTTTTCTGTTAATGGAGTCACTTAATTGTTTTAAGAGATTGTCGTCAGCGGTTTTTGACTCTCGGTGTTTAATCATCCGTGCAATGAGTTACGATCTTTTCCAATCTTGACGCTAATATTATCATTTCTCTACAATTAAATTTACTAATTAAATCAAACAGCAATTTAATATAAAAATAATTAGTTCATTTCTGAATAGATTTTAATTTAGTTGATTTTCTCTCAGATTTTTGCTTCAAAAACAAAAAAAAAAAGTTAGATGACTGTCAATCAAACAGTGCAATTTTGTGCAAAATACAATTTGTAACTAAGCTTCCTTAGGTCATGAAGCGGACGGGAAAATGGTTAAGAGGTAGGTAGGTAGTTTGTTGTAGCTTGGAATGTCCACGAATTCACACTCGGTGTCTAAGGGTAGGTGAAAACCGTTCGGATCCCAAAGGAGAGTGTGAACCGGAGAGAAGCAGACTCGATTGACGTGGGAGACGCTACTGGTACCTAGCAAGCTAGATTTAGCGAGACGAAGGCAGAGATTCCCACTAGAAAAGCGTGGGGTCTGACAACGCCGGACTAAAACATAGCGAGGTTAGGAGAGAGATGCAGAGCTAGTTGAATGAGAAGACCCTAGTTTAAGTAGAGAAGCAAGCGCCAGTGCAGAGAGAGAGGAGAGAGAAGTGTTCCAAGTGACGGTCCTTTTCGCTATGCTAATTCCGTCTAATTCCGGGGCTTATATAGGTGGCCAGCTGTGGTGGGGATGGGTTCCCACCTGACGTCATAACCTTATTGAACATATTGAAACATGGATACATATTTTCTGATATTCATTTGATGACATAGATACGAGGTCTGATAAGAGGAGAACTTATAATTATTCATAATGAAGAGCTGGCCACAACAAAGGCCTCTACCTTCGGACTGGACAAATGCGGCTGCGCAAGTACCTCGAATGATTTACAGTTGACAAAACGTGGTTGGATACATTCGAAAAAACAAGGACCTCCTAAGCCTGGTTCAAGTTAACGCCCTGGATGCATCAGATAACAATCTACTGCCAAACAGAAAAAAAAAAAATGGCGAATTTCTGGGATACGAAGAGGAAGTGTCGCAGAGGAAGAGGGCAGTGACCGAACCGCCCACGCCAGTGGACCACTTCCTCTGCCAATGCCTGCTATATAGGGACTCGACCGCCTCCTGGATATGACAGCTACAAACGACCGCTAGGGTATAAATCAGCTGTTTCCGTTAATGAAGTATTTAACGGCCCCCTGGTCCCAGTGGGTGTCGTGTAGCTATCACTATTTATTTATTTTAATTACTCCACCCCCCCTCGCCTAAATGACATTTAATTCTCTGATTCCTCTAGAGATTTGTGCGATCTTTGCTCCCACTGGCCCATCCTGGCCTCGGCCGCCTACTGTCTTCCCACCTTCACGTAAATCTTTTTATGATACAGTTAGCCGTTTATTAATTTTTATTATTAATTTTCGTTATCAGTTAGTCAACTGTATCTCAGACTTCTGTTTAATGTATTGACTAAAACTACCAAGACCAAATCCAAACACAATGACTCGATGGGTTCCTGTTTCATCAAAGGCTTTAGGGCACTTTAAAACCGCGCGTGATCCTATACAGTGCTTTCCTAATGAAAAAAAAAAGTTAACAAAATTGAATCAAAATTCTTTCCAGATTAAACGCCTTCCCAACAATTAAATAAGAACTGCCTGAAATATTTACATTTAGTTCAAAAACGTTCCACATCCCGATATAAAAACACGACAAGTGCTCCTTTTACAGATGGCATAGCGGTGTAAAGTAGCAGCATGAGCGCCCGTCAATGTAGCTCTAAGACTGGTTGAAGTAGTCTGTAAGAGATTGGGGAGACTCAATATCTCTGTAAACGTGGGTAAGACTGACTGCGTAATTTTCTCTTTCCAAAAGGGAAAAAGTCCACTACCTACTAGTTACATAGTAGGAACGCAGCAAAATTCACCAGCCAACAACCTAGTATATCTGGGAATTAAAATGGACAGACACCTCCGTTTTAGTAACCATGTTGCATAGAAGTTGAAACACGACAGAAGTCTTACCGGCTTACGCATTTATTGACTTCCCACAATCTATCACTGCGCCACAAGCTCATGATATATAATACTGTACTCAGGTCTACTCTGCTGTATGGTGCACCGCTTTTTAGTCATTTGACTGAAGCGACAGCGAGACTCCAACAATTTCAAAACGGCATACTGATGAAAGTGGTCAGAGGTACTTCATTCGAGCAGCGGAGCAACAGTGAGCTTCACGAGATCTTTGAACTGCCTACGGTGCATGAAGTCATTCAACGTAGACATATCAAATTTTTCGACTCCCTATAGTACTTGACAAACCTGGTGTTTAACACGATAACCCCCGCTCTGTTCCCCCATCAATGAAGACGCGGTCGAGGCAGGAACGCTTTAGTCTTAGGTTCTAGATTTAGGTTTTAGTTTGTAAGTTTTTCTCCTAAATTGTAAACAGAAGGTGAGACCTATCACCTAGCATTTATACATTGCATTGTAATTTTAACGTCAACCTGATATTGCTATGTAACCCAACCTCCTTCGAATGCATCAGCGCATCGCAGTAAGAGGAGTAATTGTAAATTCAAATTTGTAAAAATGTTAATAAATTCAGGGGTTAAGGGGAAAAAAAACCCACTCCACATGTTGCTTATGACAGCTTGACGTACATATTACGATAAACAATTAATTAAACTTCACAGTCAACTATTTATTTGTCGAATACTTTATGCCCGTAATTGATAATTATATTATAAAATAACTGTAACAAATTTAACGTCATTTTTATTATAATCCAGAGTTGGTATAACGATTATGTAAGGATTTCTCTAAGTCTATGCACTTGATAATTGTAGAGGTGAGGCTGTGCTTAATACGAGGCTTCGACATAATATTCTATTGTTAATTCAGATGAAATTGAAGATTTGATCCAAATTTGAACGAAAATGAACCAGGCATAGTGTGATTCTATCTTGACAAAAGATTAACCTGGAATTTACGTAGGAGGCTTATTAGAGAGGAAGTGAATCGATGCCTTCAAATCTAGAGTCCTGAGAGCGCCACTTAATGCACTTTTATATGTAACAAATAAAACGACCTTAAAATACCCATTATCCAATACCACTTTCAAGCATACCTACAACCCTCCTCGGAGCTTAAAGCGGAGTAGCCTATGATAGCTCTGAACTGGAATTTGCTCTCCTCGTGTCCTGAGCGTCTGCGGCTCTCTCCTTCAGTAACCACTGCTCCTATGTAGCCGTGATATTATATTGCGTGAGTTGATTGGAGGATATCTTCAATCTTGCCTGGGTCACGAATAGTGACATTTTTTGGGTGACATAGAGGAATCATGGTCTGAAATGTATGTTCGTATACAGTAATATCATGTTTCACAATTATCTATGGCGTAATTAATGTCATGGATATATCAAATGTAAAATATTTTGACTATAGCTTCAACGCTCACAAGCAAACAAAGAATCCCTGAAAATCACAGTTAAATTCTAAAATTCTATTCAATTTCTAATGATCATTGTCATCTCATGAAATGTTATTAGGACGGCCTGTTCTTGGCTGCCATTTCCCTCCCGGAACCTCCCTCAGGGGTGGGAAGGTGTCCGAGAAAAGAACCTATGGACTGTCAACCTCTTCCCCTTTTATGATTGGAAATAAGGAAGTGCATGGGCAGCATATATCCCCCCCTCCTGCGCAGTTTATCCTTCATGTTTATTATACGGCGCCGTAGATAGCCGAGGTTTTATCTCTCCTATGGCCATAAAGTGCTTGCGCCGCGAGCGCCATGCGAACTGCGCACTATACGGCCAGTTATGCTGCCAAGGCCTTACATTAGCTTTTATAGCGTCGACTTACACATGTAAATAGTCTTTACTTAAATATTTGTTCCTTACTTCGTTCAAAATGACTTCTGTCCCTAATGAGATATATACCGCCAAGCATGGCCAATTCCCATTACCTAAACTGGAAAAGGGTCGAGGCACATTAAAGTGTGTACCGTACCCTTCAACGCGTCAGAGAACTTTGCCAACCGTTCTTCATTATGGCAGCTTCCCCGTATTAAGGAAGTAACATTCTACAAATTACATACTATATTTATATTATTTTTTTTATTCTCAATTTATTTATATTATTATTATTCCTTCTTACTGTTCTTCCCTGCTCCCCCCCCCCATAGTCCCTTTAAATTTACAGATAATTCTATACATTTATAGATCCTCAGGTGAGTTTATTTACAAATTATTTTTGTATATCCTGTAGCGTCGCTACATTATATTGAAATACGTGAAATATTGATAAAAAGATCACGTGATTCGAACCCACTGGAATGTTCTTCATAAAAGATGTTTCTCATTAAGGGAAGAAAAATAGCTCCAAGCTCTAATGAACCTCTGCTTGTCTGTTCTACCCCTCAATTAGGGTAGCGCTCTTTTAGCCAGTGGTTGCTGACGAGTCCACACTGATCCGGACGGGGATAGCTCCCATTAGCCTCTGTACCTCCGCGGCTGGCAAGAACAGCTTGTTACCGGCCGATGGCTTTTCAGCGGGAGGACTTTCCACTCCCGCCATTATCAGCTGATCGGGGAAAGTACTTTCGCCGTCGTAACCTCCTGCCTCTCCTGTATAGGAGGCATTGGCCATTGTGGCGGCACTGGCTCCGTCATTGTGCCATCCTTCAAGGGCTCTGAGCTTTGTCTTTTAGCCGCTCTTGTCTCCCGCCTTTTGTGCGAGCGCGATTGTTTCATCGCTCTGACGAGTCTATCAGGGGGTATTATGGGTATGTCAATCGTGTCGTGTGTGTATTTAGTCGGAGAGAGATCTTACGACATAGCACTTTCTAACACCTTTGGCGGAACACAATGTTTAGAGTATCTTGTACGATTAATTATCTGGTTTTGGCATAATTAGGTCAGATCATAATATCCCATTAGTGACATCAACCTTTGATGAAACGAGCTTAACTGCTAACGTTTAATTATCCCATGAGATTCTGCCAGTTATGTATTCTTATGAAATAACACACTATGAAAAGAAAACATGTAAACTGTATATGGATGATAGAAATATGTTGGTGGAATGCACAGGCAACAGTTAGTCACATCATATTAAACATATGTAACAGAACTTGGAACTGTTATACGTAATAACTCCCATGTAACTAATTGCTAGAAAGTGGTGACTAACTAACATGGACTGTATACAATGACTATTTCCTCGCTGGCGTGGCAATTAATTGTTGCTCTTTGTTTTAAATATTTTGTTTATATATATTGTATTTAATTTTGAGCGATGACAACTCTCATGGCTCATAGGTACTTAGTAAGCATACGATTTACATTTAGCTAAATGTTTTTTATGATACATTTTTTTTTACTTATTGGGATTGTTCAATTTTTTTTCCTGGTTGTTGTAATGTTGCCTGTTAATAAACTACTAGAAGTTGAAACATCACAAGATACACATTTTTATGGAAGATTATAATGCTGAATTAAATTTCACATGCTTCAACATAAATAATATCGTTTCCATAACTAACTGACCTAGCGATTGTTTCTTTGTCACTGGATGCTCGTAAGCATTTTCCTGGTCACTGATTGCTCCAGTGCTTCAACAATGTCGTTTCTAGTTATTTTTTTATAAATAGCGACAAATACGCAATTATCTTTAAAAAAACCGTCTACATACAAAACCAGGAAAGTTTATATCTGGCAAGAAACAAAAAGAGCATTCAAATTAATTACTCTACTAAATATGCAAAGTTGTTAAATAAGATCTCTTTTACATTATTTATTACATTAACTGTTGAATTGTTTAAAATATTTTGTTACAAATAACCTGTCCTCGTACTAGTTCATTGTACCAACTTACCACTTAATTTACTCCGAGAGAGTTTGAAAAGCTTCACGAGCAGTAAGAGGACTCGATACCAACGCCCATGCATCTATAGCAGGTCAAGAGGCCACTGCCGTTTCAATCTCCGAGGAGGATTATAGGGATGAGTGGTGCAGTGCAATGACTGTGCTAGGGGATTAGGGTGGTTGGATAGGTTACTTTGTAATTTCATAAACTTGGAAGGGATGAGTTAGAGAATGTAAGGTATATTAAGATCGTTATGAAGGGTTTTGTTGCTGACGTAATAAGGGGCATTTACTATTGTTCTCAGGACTTTTGATTGAAAGGATTGGATACGCTTGATGTTCGACTTTTTCGCTATTCCCCATAGCTCTATTCCGTATGTCCAGATTGGCTTATTTATAACTTTGTAGATTAGTAATTACAGTTCAAATATATATTTTTTATATTCTTTATTGTGCTAAAATTAGAATCTGCCTTATTAGGCAATATGTAATTGAGATTAATGCTCTCATCATACCATATTTACAATTTTCATTACTGTTGTTCTCAGGACTTTTGATTGAAAGGATTGGATACGCTTGATGTTCGACTTTTTGGTGTCCCCCATAGCTCTATTCCGTATGTCCAGATTGGCTTAAGTATAACTTTGTAGATTAGTAGTTTATTTTCTATTGAGAGATGGGATGTCCTTTGAAATAGTCTGTACAGTTGTCCAAAGCCTGTTTAGTTCTTGTCATTTTAGTCTCGTATGTGGGTTCCAGTTCAGCCGTTTGTCGAAATGGTTGCCTAAGTATTGTACTGTCTCGGGTACAGGGAGAGGAATAGAATTCAAAGAAACTAGTGGGCAAGACTTGCACCTAACAATGTAACTTGTTAAATGGCTATACAACACCGTTGATGATTTTTCTTATCAAATTTCGTAATAATATTAATTTTCTTTACTTGTTAAAATATCAAAGAGCTTTGAGCTACACGGAACCACAGAGCCCTGTAAACTCCTCAGTGCAAAGGTTTACTCCAGCAAAGTTTTCACTTTATTCATGTTCAACAGTTTGTTTATAAGTATATTGTGTTATTTCTTGTTTGTTCTAATAGGATAATAAAGCTTAAAAAGAGTAGTTGTGATTTTTTACTTGTAGTAAATATTTTATCAGATTTTTTAAGTTTTATAACAATTTTTATTGAGATAAAATTACAATCTGCCTGATTGGGCTATAAGTAATTGTGATAAATGATCTCATTCAGACCAATTTACAATTTTCATTCACTCGCTCATTCTATATATACAAACAGCCCAGAGGCCCCCCAAGTCAACATGGTTGTCACCTCCCTCGCGTGCAAAGGAGGAAGCGGAGTCTTGGGAAGTCCACGCTCCTCCGTCAGCCGCGCCACCGGATAAGAGCCAGCGGAGGCTGACCAAAAGCGCGTGAGCCACAGACGCTCAGGACATGGTTAGAGAAACTGGTCATTGCCAGGACTCCCACTGTTACGCATTTATAGCAGGTCAAGAGGCCACTGCCGTTTTAGTCTCCGAGGAGGATTATAGGGATGAGTGGTGCAGTGCAATGACTGTGGTAAGGGTTTTAGGGTGGTTGGATAGGTTACTATGGTATTAGATTTTAACCCTAAAAATACAAATGTGCGGGTTATTGTTGAACGAATCAAGAAATATATTTAAATATTAGAATACAAATTACGCGAAATATATTTTGAACATACTGCTGAGGTACCAACAGCTAATCTAGGTATGGTGTGCTGCCATTTTGTAAGTATGCCACTGGAATAAAAACCAATGTTCCGGACGTAATAAGGTAATTTTGTCACTTACGTCACGATTTTTGACTGTTTTGTCTTATTTTTATTTTTCGGTAGCCCTAGCTACAGTGGAGTTATTGAAGAAATTTTTTTTATAATTTCTGCGATTTTAAAAAAAAGAAAAAAAAAAGTGGAATAACCTATACAATTTACGCCACGTTACAGTTAAATAAAGTTGATTTTGCAGATTTTTGACATTGATTGAGTGGAGTATCTATCTAGATAAAAAATGTCTTATTTTAATGCTTATTATGATAATATTAATTAGGAGATGTGTTCGAAATTACTCGAGGCTTGCTGCCCGAAGGAAGAGGCTATACTTTTCATTCATGTGCACTTCGTTTTTTTGTGGGTCCGCCTGTATGTTTTATGATCACATTTGCTAGCTTTTGTGTTAATTTAAGTTTAAGGGTGTCCCAGAATTAACGCAAGATTTGATTTAAATAGGAAACACAGTTTTTAGTATTTTTGTTGTTATTACAGATATGCCTCCATTACTTTGCTGGCACATACGTACTTTTTTGTCGAAATTTTCCATGACCATTTGGCATAAATGTGGTTGAATTTCCTGTTTTAATGCACGGGTGGATGAGGGCTTGTTGACATACACCTTTGACTTCAAATAACCCCATAAAAAGATATCTAAAGATGTTAAATGACACGATCTAGGGGGCCAATTCTGATCACCGAAACGAGAGAGTACACGACCTGGAAATGTCTCATGCAATATTTGAATTGTTTCATGGGCTGTATGGCATGTGGCACCATCTTGTTGAAAACACAACTTGGCCACATCAATATCATCCAATTTCGGCACAAAGAACAGTGTTTACGACGCCAAATTGATGTTCCTGGATTTTCAGCAACGCTCTCACGCACTGCTTCGATATTGACAATTTGAACGGCTTGTTTTTGGACGACCAGTGTGTTTAGTGTCTCCAACTGATCCAGTCTCCCTAAATTTTTCAATTAATCTCTTCACATTTGATGAAGTCAAAACACTATTCCGACCATATTTTGTATGAAATTTTTAAACTGCGGCCGCCAAACTTTCATTATTTTTGAGATAATGTTCAACAATAAAGACACGTTGTTCTATCGTGCAACGCTCCATTTTTACTAACCCTAAACTGTCAGCTGTCAAATTGTTTTTTTTTTAGGGTTGCCAGCACTTTACTGCACATATGGCGGCCAATTAAAATCTTGCGTTAATTCTGGGACACCCTTTATAACCCAGCACTTGAGTAGTTTTAATTTAGGGTTGTTGTGATTTGTTATAATTGCGCAATAATAGTTGAGCTTAGTTTTTGTTCAAGGCATACCCTTCTTTCGATTTTGCCCATAAGCAATTAAAAAACGGACCCTGAGCCCCCTCGTTAACCACCAGGCTGCAGAGCTTGTTAGGTCGAGACCACTAACCGCTTCACACCAGGCAGAACCACTGTATTTTCTACAATTTATTTTTTAATTAAGACGAAATATTTTAATCCGCTTTTAAAAAAGTGTACCCAATTTGTTGACGATGGTTTATTAAGTACAGCCTAAATACTTTTTACTGGGATATTTTGTCAGATAATTATTAAGCATCTGAATGACTGACAGAGAAGAAGTGCTAAGACGGATTCTCTCATTAATAGAAGGACTTAGTCTCTTCGAAGTCAGTCTACCTTTCAAAGCCCCTAATTGGAGGCGTGCAGTAAGTCCTGAGCCGTGGTAAGTCCCACCGCTTTGTGAACGACTTAGGAATCTGCACAATTCGTTTGAGGCGGTCCGTAATCCCGCTCCGATCTCGGTCGAGGAAATTCTTCGATACTTATTCAGAGCGATGGAATATTTGAATAGGCATATCTATGACAACCTATCTGCCCTCTTAAGCATTATGGTTATAATGGAATGAAAAATGAAAAGAAAAAGGGTATTGTGCCATAAGAATAACAAGAAGGCAAGAACGAACAAATTAGCATTGCCTAGTTGACAAAAAACAACAACATAGCATTTAACTAATAAATGACTATGTACCAACAGCAAAAGAGGGACAAATATATTGAAAAAATATTAATTATTACAAGGTCGAATAGAGCTTATATAGAACTGCTCCGAATAAGGATCAATGGAAATAACACCATACATATCTACAATATTTAATAGTTTTAGGGAAATAAGTCATATAATAATTAATTTAGGTATTCGGTAAGTGCCGGATTTGAGTCGTCTTTCGTATTTGACCGATAATTGTATAATTTTTAGCTACCTATTGTATGAATGAGCGAGTGAATGATACTGTAAATATGGTATGAATGAGATCATTTATCTGTATTATTATTGCCTTATAAAAGGCAGATTGTAATTATTGCACAATAAAGATTGTTAAAAAAAAGTAGAAATAGACCAATTCTTGAACATGTTATAAAGTAACTCACCTTCACCAGATAGGCAAATTTATAGGAAAAGCTTTCTTTCAAAGAATTGAAGAAAAATAAACAGTATTCAGTAATTGTACAATATGTCTTCTATATGTAGAGAGGGTTGTATCAGTTTTAGTTGTTTCTAATTTTCTCAGGATTTGGGAGGTCTCTGGGCTGTTTGTGAATACAGAATGTATAATTATATTCTTATATGTATATATATTTGTCGGGCCGTCACGAGGGGGGTGCCTAGTTACCCTAGCCCTGGTGACGAAGTAAGGGTTGATTAGGCTATGACCTGGACAATTGCTTTATGACGGGTCTTACTACTGTACTATCTGATTTCATATCTGACAGTGCACTATGTTCAGGAGAAGAGGTATAGGGTAGGTATTGAAGGTAGCTTGTGTGGTCTTGGAATGACCACGAATTCACACTTGGTATCTGAGGTTAGGCGAAAACCGTCCAGATCCCAAAGGCGAGTGTGAACCGGAGAGAGCCAGACTGGATTGCCGGGGGAGACGCTACTGGTAAGTTTGCAGGGCCAGGGCAACCGTTGTCCGCTAGGGAGAGGTCTCTCCCAAGGAGCTGCTAGTTTTAGCGAGGCGAAGGCAGAGAATCCCACTAGGAGAGTTTGGGGTCTGACGAGGCCGGACTAAAACATAGCGAGGTTAGGAAGAGAGGTCCAGAGGTTTTCATAAATAAGAAGGCCAAGTCTTGAACATGTGCAGCCGCAAGTCATCAGTTAGCGAGTTGTCTTGAGAATGATTTACAGGCAAAAACCCGGGTCTATTTATAGGTGGCGTCCCTCGTTAGTGGCCATGTGACTCGTTATTGTGGCCAATTGCAGCCCAGTATGTGGTGGCCTTTGTTCTCTAGTGACTCATAGAGTATAGGGTGATTTATCTTATGTGTTTAGCGGTCGCTAAATTTCGTTATCGTGTTGCAGAATAACAATTTTTTTATTGACAATCGCTGAGCAGCTTTCAATTAAAGATTGATTTACTCGATCCAATTGTTCACTGTAAAGAACTGCATTCACAGTTTTTCCAGGTATCAGCGATGAACGACCCCGCGAATACTCCACCAAACATACGAAAGCGCCTTTTTGGAGTGTAAACCTGGCTTAGCTGTACTTCGTGTCGATTCATGCGGAGAGAGGTTTTTGGGTTATCATAGAGGACCCATTTTTCATCTCCAGCCTCACCCACCATACTCGCCCCATATTGCGCTATCAGATTTCCATTAATTCCGATCGCTAAAAATTTGAAAATTCGGATGATGTCCAAAATGCCATCTCTAGATATTCTGCTCAAAAGCCAATTGATTTTTATCGATTCGGCATTGAAAATTCTCACACTAGATGGCAAAATGTTGTCGATAACGAGGGTGATTACATCATTGATCAAAAACAAAAACTTTATCTGTTTGAAGTTAATGTAAAAAAAAAAAAACGACATTGCTTTCCGGTCCACCTAATAATTTGAAAGTAATCTTACCAGCCTAATGACTGTTTCCATTCAATTGAACGCTGATTCTAATCGAATTGCATTGCTTTTAGACAATCAGCTGGATAAGAAAACTATTCCGAGAAGAAAATTATCGATACAGAAGTGTTTGCGAATTTCCATATTACAAATTGCTAAACGGAAAGTAATAAAATATATGTATGATAGGCCATTCATAATCCTGGAAGAATAGACTGTCTAATTATGCCGAAACATATCTCAGCCATATTAGACTTTTGACATTTGCCTAAACCGTTCTTATCAGAACAAAACACCAATAAAATTTTACGATCCACTCTAATTTCACATTCAAAAGCTATAAACGGTCCGAATTAGCGTCACATATGACGGAAAATATGCGACAGGTCACCTCTAAAAAGTGTGGCGGTGAAACAGAAATAAAAGAACGGTGGTGGGCGATCTCTGGCCATGGTTCTTTTTATACTTCCCTCTCGGCAAATGGACACCATTATTTAGCTACTTTTAAAAGCCATTAAAACATTCGTGTGCCTCTCTACTTTATTCTTGCCTTTTCATTTATTTTTCTTTAATCATTCCAACCCTACGCCATATATGACGATGAACTGATTTTTTTCTCTTATGAACGATGAAGAAAGAATTTTTTTTTGTTGCGTGAAATTCTCAAATGAATACCTTCACTCAAGAAGCATTCAAATATCATAAATAAATGTGTAACTCATAGGGTCATGGCAAAGAGCTCCAGAAGTCCATTTTATTACTTACAACTTCAATTAAAAATTTTTAAATCTTTTCAAAAATAAGAAATCAAGATTTTTTTACCAACATTTGACTAAGTGGTGATGATCAACTATCAAATGAGGGATATAAGTGGTTTAAATCATTACTGGAAATTATCATCCTGTTGGTAGAGGCTACTGATTCAGTAGAGATAAAAATAGTATTAAAAAAAATACAATCCAAAACATAGTACAGTAGAATCCCGATATTTCGTATTGTCAAGAGGCTGACAGTTTGATACGAATCATCGGTAGTACCGATTATCGGGAGTACAAAATTAAGAATTATGTACAATATAGTAAGGATAAAAACTATGCAATAAACACTGCTTAATACTAAACTAAACAATAAACAATACATGCAATAAAAAATATTCACTTATGTTCTAGATTTAATAAACACCAATCATTTGTTGGAAAAAAATCAATAATTTTTTTTTGACGCAATGCTTATAGACGGGTATTGTCAATTCCTTTGTATATTTCCTCCAACTGATACATTTGAATTCCTTGCTTGTGCGAACCACTTTTTTAAGTCCTCTTCAAGTTGTGGGTAATCACCAGTCTTGAAGCGTTTTACTTTGCTGTTTGATGTCTGGGAAGTGATTTTGTCCTTGTTCTTCAGGATTGAAGTAATCGTGGAACGAGGTGCTATAAAACGCTTGGATACGTCAATTTGCTTAAAACCACTGGCCACGGCCTTTATGATTTGTTGTTTCTCTTTAATGGAGAGGCTAACTTTTTTCGGAGGCATGGTAACGTGTCACAACGATAACGAAAACGAGACCGAACTGTAGAAACGAAATAAAAGCTTAGTACAATTCCTAAAACTTTCCCTCTCTCCTCTCCTTATTTCCTTTCAGTAAAAAGAGTACGAATTACATATGGGATTTCATAGAAAACATTTATCTCGCACTCATTTTGCTCTCTGGTCTCTCACTGTTCTTGAAACAGTACGAATTAACGAGGTTTTAAGCTGGAAATACGTATTATAAGGCGTTTTAAGTGACCTCGAGCATAAAAATAACACGAATTATGGAGGGGACTGAAATGCATTCTTTTTATAGTACTTACTGGGATTTTCTCTGGGGATCGGCAAATTTGTACGAACTAGCCGGAAATACGAATAATCGGGATACGAAATATTGGGATTCTACTGTACCCCTTTTCGTTTGAGCTCCAACACTGCAATGAATCCTTTGTATACTGATTTTGTAATCAACAATAACCCACTCACCTCTGCTATGCAATCTCCACACAGCGAAGAGAACACCAGAAGGTTGAAAAGGAGTTGGATGAGAGATCTCAGTAAGTTACACAAATCTATCCGACCGTTTCGCAATTAAGTACAATAATAAAAAGGCAACATTGCCTGATGCTGACAATATCACAGGAAGGAAATAAAGGAGAGAGGTAAAAGCTGGATTTCGTAAACCGGTGACGATTGCAATAAGCCAAAGTTCAAATGCGCAATATCCTGTCTGCATTCCTCACCGTTCAAAAGTAAGTACGAACAGTCAATAAAAGACAAAAATATGAGTAAAGTCTCATTGCAGTGGTAATAGATTTCATAAATGTAATAAAACTCTTTTATAGTTAATGTCAAATAAATCAGAGAAAAGTATGCAAAATAACGCCAATATTCTGCGCAGGCGTCATCCTCAGCCCTTAACTACTGTGGACCTTCGAGTCGCGGATTCCAATAGCCTCCTCAGAGATCGCAATTTTTAAATAATAGGTTGGCAAGAAAGTGATTTCGGTTTTTTAGTGTGAAATAAAACTCAATTTTTTCTATACAAAAAATAAACTTTAATCAGTCAAATATCTTCCATTCTGTTCGATGACCTTTTGCCATCTTTCTGCTAACTTCATGATCCCACGCTCATAGAACTTCTGATCCTTATCAGCAAAAAACACTACCAAGTGCGATTTGAGGTGATCGTTATTACTGCAATTTTTACCATTTAAGAAGTTTCGTAAACTTCGAAATAAATGATAATTTAATGGTTCATGGTCGGGGCTGTATAATGGATGCGACATCACTTCCTAACCAAGCTCCAGTAGTTTCGTGTTGCTAAAGATGTGTGAGGCCTCACATTGTCGTGGCTGAACACAAATATCGAGCTTCTTAACAAGTCCAAGACGTCTTATATGAATTTCAATTGTTGTGTGTGATACATTTAACTGTTTTGCAATCTCTCGCGCAGTTATATGACGATTCGCTTCAATTATCATCAACTTCACAAGGTCGACCAGAACGTTGGTCATCTTTTAGTAAAAAATCTCCAGAACGAAATTTTTTAAACCAATTCTGACAAGTGCGTTCTGTTAAACAATCAACACCATAAACTTCACATATCTCTTTGAGAGCCTCAGCCGGTTTCTCGCCTTTATGAAAATAAAAAAGTAAAATGTGTCGAAAATGCTTATTTTTGCCCTCCATGTTAAAACCGACCGTAAATGTGTCACTTGTAAACAAAAATACATGGAATTGCATTCTATATCAACCTAAAGGTATCGGCTACCAAATCTCGAAAGATAAACATTCTAACATTGACAAAAGAATAACGAAACAAACATAACGCTATCTACTGGTGCTAACCGAAATCACTTTCTTGCCAACCCAATATATCTTTTGTTTGCACACACATCTAGATATATATTAATTATATTTCGAAGCGGTTTTGACGAACACCTTTTGAGTTAAGGAGACCAGGCTTTGGTTCTCTGGCCCGCTAATCATTTTTCATTCACCATCATGAGGGAAAACGGCACTAAGGTCGGCACTTTTTTTTTTTTTTTACAAAATGCCTACCAATATCTAACGATCACTATTTAGAAAACATTACAGGAATCGAAAGCTTGGATTTATTCGAATATAATTTCTTCTTCCTTATACACCATTGTGTCCACTCAAAGTAAAACAAATACCACTAGTCTGTCAACTCAGAGTTGTTTTGTGTGTAAAATGGAGTGTGCTTTACTTAAAATGATGACTAAGCGAATTTGATTGTGGTATTGTCTGCTACTATCGATTAATAATTAACATAAAATACAATCCAATACAATGCAATTGGCATTAAATTAGTCCGGGAAAATTATGTTAGATAGACTATCACTGCTGTTTGCCTCAGTATCCCAGATGGGGTACATATGAGAGCATTAATACAGAAGGGGATGTGTTAGACTTGAGGCGAGGTAGCTCGATCGGTAGAGCCTTTGACTAGATATTGGAGAGGTCCGGGGGTAGAGTCCTGATATTGTCAGTAACTTATTCAATATACATGCCTTCTAGATACATATTACATATTGTATTACTTTATTGTGATAGATGTACTCATTCAAAGCATATTTACAATTTTCATTCACTTGCTCGTTCATACAGTATTTACAAACAGCCCAGAGACCTCCCAAATCGTCATGATTGTCACCCCCCTCCCACGCATGTGAAAGAGGAAGAAGTGTCTGGGAAGTCCCCCACGCTCCTCCATCAGCCGCGGAGGATACGAGCCAGCGGAGGCTGACCAAGAGCGCGAGAGCCACACAAGCTCAGGACATGATTGGAGAAACTGGCCATTGCCAGGACTCCCAATATTACGCATTTATAGCAGGTCACGAGGCCACTGCCGTTTTAGTCTCTGAGTAGGGTTATAGGGATGAGTGGTGCAGTGCAATGACTGTGCAACGGGATAAGGGTGGTTGGATGAGTTACTATGGAATTTCATGATCTTGGAAGGGATGAGTTCGAGAATGTAGGGTATATGCAGATTATTATGAAGGGTTTTGTTGCTGACCTAATAAGGGGCATTTACTATTGTTCTCGGGACTTTCGATTGAAAGGATTGGATACGCTTGATGTTCGACTTGTTTGCAGTCCTCCATAGCTCTATTCCGTATGTCCAGCTTTCCAGATACAAAATTAGTTCGTTGCAGAATATAGTTTAAGAATACGTATTGGGTTTCTAGGGTGGCCACAATTTTAAAAATCTACTCTTGGGCTGTCCTATAAGTGACACTTGGCATTTTGTTTAGTCAGTTTTTTTGTTTTACTACAAAAGGTGGAAGACCTGAAAAGACCACCGCGAAGATCTAGATCTGTGCAACAGTAGAGCCATCGAGGGAATGAGGCTCTACGGCAGTTCTCCAGATAATCCCTTGTAGAAGTTTGCACAATATCTGGCCAATAAAGAGAGGACGTGGTGAAGGAAATGCCTTGTTCCAGATCCTCTATCTGCGCACGTACCACGGTAATGGCTTCTCTTTTCCTTCTCGGTATCTGACGGGGGTGCTTCATAGCTATGCGGTAGTTATCCCTTATATTAATGTATTCGCTTCTAAAGTCCAATAAAACTTTTGTATTCGCACATTTTCGAAATATTCCACTCATTATCCCTTAAGAGACTATTAAAGACTAGACACTAATCTGGCTTATTTTTTTTTCTAAATTAGGCTGAATTCGTTTCTAAGGTTAGTTCCAGACTATAGTAAAAAAAAAGGACAAGATTGTTTTCAATTTTTTTTCAATTGTGAGTGAGTATCGACATAAATTTTTTTTTTCTTCATAGCCCCTTTAAATTCACAGATAATTATATACAATTATAGATTCTCAGGCGAATCTATTTGCAAATTATTTTTGTATTTCCTGTAGCGTCGCTACATTATATACAGGTTTTGTTATTTTATAAAAATTATATAATGAATAAACAAGTATAATGATACACATTATACGTGACTGGACTAAACCGACTAATATAGGATATGGGGCTCACCTTTTTGATCAAACCTCAAAACTAACTTACATACTAATTCTAAACCTAATTTTCCCCCGACAGTCTGTTGCCATCGATGCGGGAGGGGCGGTGGGGTCATAGTGTTAAACACTGGGTTTGTCAGCTGCTGCAACGAGTCGAAAAACTTGATGTGTCTCCGGCGGATGAGCTCACCCACCGACGGCACACCAAGCAACGGGTGCAGTTCAGCGTTCTTTAACCTCTCGAGAGAGGTATGTTGGACCACATTTTCAATTAAAAATTGTTCATATTTATTTAAAAACAGTGAGAAGCTCTCAGTTACGTAAGAATAGAAGACATATTGGAATCTAGCTGCCGAATCGTCCTATCAGTACACAATAAATTGTGGTTAGTTCAGAAAATTTTCCCTAACATTTATTATATTCGGTACCGTTTCTCCTTTAGAAATATTTTAGGTTTTGTCCGTTAGGTACTAATATTAAAAATTAATGTTTATATTTAATATTTACAGTATTAAAAATTCTGTTCATATTTTACAGTTTATTACTTTTAAGCTGACAAATTGAAGCATACTTCCTTCAACCGTAGTATGATAGTGATTGAGTTTAGTAACTGAAAGTGGTAAAATTAGTTTGGAACCACTGTTTTAACATTACGCTTAACAAATATGTATCATTTTACTGTAGTAATGGAGAGGTTTTCGTTTGGTGTTCGCGAATAATCTAACCTCTACGAAGGTTCAAACGCGACAAAGTAACTAGTTAAGTAATTATTATCACATGTGTAGCCATCGACAATACACAGATGGTCCTATGACTAGCTACGCTACGGTCGGGTGTGCAAGCCAACGGTTGACGTTTAATTAATTAATTAATTTCCAATTACTACTGCGTACAGCATGAGCGTGCTGTGGTTACTTTGGCGTAATGGCAATTAGAGATACATAACAATTGGAACGGCAGTTATTCAACATTGATAGGGCGTAGTAAGGACGACTGAATGGAAATTAGAAGGCTTGGATGCGTCCATTTCTTTTTTTATTTACAAGCACCATAGAAATATTGTATTATTGTAATACTCTTGAACTTTGATATATTTCTGTGACACTGCGTACACTCATCGATCTATGTAGACATTAAAAAATTCAACTTCCTTTTCCCAGCCTTTAAATAGGTCCTCCTAGTAAAAGGATCCGTTCGTACCAAATAACCTTTCCTTTATTTTTAAAGTTTGAGAGCTGAAAAAAAAAAAAAAAAATAATAGAAATCATATAGTATAGGAGGGCAAGAGAACTCACCAACTTTCTCAGTATACTATAGGATATGCATCTACATTTTTCTAATAATTTTAGCAAGAAAATAAAAAAAAGTACGACACAGGTCTTCCGACTGTCGATCACCGACTTCAACACTTGCTAACTTCAACCAACTTGTCTTTGTGTCTCAAACTGATGATCTATAAATGTGTCCTCCGGCCAGCTCTGCTGTACGGTGCCCCGCTATTTACCCACTTGACTGACAATACAGCCAAATGTCTAGATAGGGATCATGCGAAAAGTGGTCCGACATACCTCTCTCGAGAGGTTAAAGAAGAATCTGGACCCGTTGCAGCACCTGACCAACCCAGTGTTTAACACTATGACCCCACCACCCTTCCCGCATCGATGGCAACAGACTGTCGGGGAACATTATGTCAACATTTTGTTGTTGGATGTTAGTTTTGTGTTTTATGATTCATAAGGTGAGCCCTATCACTTTTTGTTTAGACAATGAATCTATAATGTACATTATACTTTTGTGACAATCACAAATTACAGTGTGGAGTTGTATAAAATGTAGCCAAGCAACAGGACCTATTGTAAATAGATTCATTTATGTAGAGTCTATATTGGGTTCCATAATTTTTAATGAAAAGGGGATATAAAGGGGAAAAAATGATAAATCGCTTTAATGGCTTTAGGATATTCAATGAACCAAAGTTTAATTGCAAGAATTTTTATGATTATCAATAATGGCTATGGAGTCGATTATTGTTGGCTTGGATACCGAACAATTATCTTAGCTAGGAATTTTAATTTGTAAATAAAGGAAACGCATTTTTCAGAAGTTCTCCTTTTTCTCTCTTGATTTGTTCAGCCGGCTTGATATCGTTGCTTTCCAACTAAATGGTCTAAACTAACACTTTTTGGGCGTATTGTAGTAAAAAGACACATTATGAAGGGTATCGTTAGTCAGCTAGACTTGTAGTCGCTCTATACCATAATCGATAATAAGCATGGACAATCGATAGGTGCACTAATTGCACCGATAAGACGAGCACTTAAGTGCCCCTGTGAAACGGTCCCCAATATCTGTGACTGGCTCTGGGACCGCACGACCTCTCTTACCCTCGTGACTTGTACAGTATCTGTATCGAAAGCGCTTAAGTGACTCGTTGGCTGCACTTAGCGCCCCCTCTCAGCGCTGCTATCTTTCCGCTATTCCCGCCATTTATTGCTGCCATAGTAACTGATTAGTTGCTCCAAGTATTAGTGGTCTTGGAAGGAAAAAAAAAACACAACAAACAAACCTCAGTTCGAACGATATCAAACATACCATCTTGATGAATCTCAAAACTTTACTTCTGTGAATATATTTTTTTTTTTTTATTTTAATAATCTTTAAAAATTGAATATATACAAGCTAAGTGACTCCAGTGACCTAAACAGTAATAGTTTTAAACTAAATATTTCAACTCCTTTCAGACTCAACAAAAATTTTTGCAGAGGGAACGCTATTTTTCCTCTTAAACGTACTTTTAATAAAACTCGAGAAAAGTAATGTCGTTTTTTTTACATTAAATTCAAACAAATAAATTTTAAACAAGTTTTTGTTTTTAATCAATGATGTAATTACCCTCGTTATCAGCAACCTTTTACCAACTCGTGTGCAAATTTTCAATGCCTGGTCGACCAAAATCAATTGACTTTTGAGCAAAATATCTGGAGATAGCATTTTGGACATCATCCAAATTTTGAAATTTTTTGCCACTTAGAATATGTAGCGAACGGAATAAATGAAAATCCGATATCGGGCGAGTATGGTGGTTGAGGCAATACCTCCCACCCCCAATTCATTAATTTTTTCGAGGGTTCTTGCGGGGAAAATTGGCGCAGTGGGGTCTTGCATTATCGTGTAGCAGAATAACGCCTTTTTTTATTGACAACCGCTGGGCAATTTTCGATTAAAGATTGATTTACTCGATCCAATTGTTCATTGTAAAGATCTGCATTCACAGATTTTCCAGTTATCAGCGATTAACGACCCCGCGAATACTCCATCAAACACACAGCGCCTTTTTGGAGTGCAAACCTGGCTTAGCTGTACTTCGTGCCGATTCATGCGGAGAGAGATTTTTGGATTATCATAGAGGACCCATTTTTCATCTCCAGCCTCACCCGCCATACTCGCCCGATATTGCGCCATCGGATTACCATTAATTCCAATCGCTAAAAATTTGAAAATTCGGATGATGTCAAAAATGTCATCTCCAAATATTTGAGATTGATTTGAAACCAATTTCGATTTTGTTCGATGAGGCATTGAAAATATGCACACTAGATGGAAAAAGGTTGCGGATAACTAGGGTGATTACATCATTGATTGAAAACAAAAACTTGTTGAAAATTTATCTGTTTGAATTTAATGTAAAAAAAACGACATTACTCTCCGGTCCCTTCTATTTAATTGGATCCTGTGGCAGTTTTGATGGGATCTTGTACAGCCACAAATGTTTCTAATATCTCTAGTGAATTCTTCATATGTGATTTCCTTAAGTAGCTGTAACTAATGAAAGGGTCTCCGGTTTGTATAAAGCTGGCATTTGGAGGTTCTGTGAAATTTGACAGATTTTAAGTTATAATCAAAGCTTATTATATTATATTATTAAGTTATCATAAAAGCTGCTTGGAGGAGATGTATTTTCATTCTATTACCATTTATTTGTACGTTTATTTATTTAGAAGTAATATTAGTTTATTTATTTAGTATTAATATTAGTTTATTTTTAGTCAGTGTTCTATTTACGTGTACATATCAGAAACTGGGACACCTCGTTTCATCAATGGCGTTCATAAATTAATCCCTGGGGTAATTGTTTGATAAAATAAAACATGCAAACGTGCCCACGATGTTCTTGAAGTAATTACCACTGCCATAGCATGGTTGTATATTTGCTCTTAGCTCAGGTGCGGATAACCTGGTATGAATATGATGAAACAAAATCGTCGCTCATCCGAAGTGGTTTGGAAGGCGCAGGTACTCTGCAAAGTGTACCCGGTAGCCCTGTTCAAACAGGTCGAGGTACGGTCGATGTACGGATGCCCTTTTGCGTCCACTCAAGTTCCAACTACTCTTCAACGAGTCCACTCAAAGGATGTCACTAATTAAACCGCTAACTGGGAGATCCTTTTCCTTTCCTCCTTTCTTTTTATAAAGAAGAAGAAGTTAAAAAAAAAAGAAAATTAAAACGAAAAGAAAAAAAAGTTTTTTTTCTCTACTAGGCCGAGGGTCGGGTAAAAGGAGATGAATTCTTTAAAGGATATTGTCTTGTGATCCTTTTGATCCTTTGGAGGACGCAAATTACCGCTTTGTAGCCGCTAATTGCCTCTCTCACCTTACCTATTGCTCCGGCTGATAATGACATCAGGATCAGCTATGAATAAATGCAGCCAGAACTGCTCGAGCACTCGTCAAGTAGTTCGTAAAAAAGGTAAGAAGTTTTCGATTAGCAAGAGGGATAAACTATTGTATGTGCTCTTCAACATCAAGTACATCAAGATAGGAACAAAAATTACTGTGATGTGACTAACTTATATATTGTGGGCCTTTGTGGGTGACTATTGACACACACGTTAACATGTTGCATGATATTTGCTAAAAGTTGAAAGTAAGAATACAATAATTGGGTTGGCAAGAAAGTGATTTCGGTTCACAGCAGTAGATAGCGTTATGTTTGTTTCGTTATTCTTTTGTCAATGTTAGTCTCTTTTGAGATTTGAAAGTCGATACCTTTAGGTTGCTATGGAAAGAAATTCCCTGTGATTTTGTTTACAACTGTCATATTTAACATGGAGTGCAAAAATAAGTATTTTCTTCAACATTCTGTTCGACCTTATTGTATCGTCATATAACTGTGCGAGAGATTGCAAACCAGTTAAATGTATCACACAAACACACACAACTAAGACGTCTTGGACTTGTTAAGAAGCTCGATATTTGGGTTCCCCCACGACAATGCGAGGCCTCACACATCTTTAACAACACGTACGAAACTATTGGATCTTGGTTGGGAAGTGATGTCTCATCCCCCATACAACCCCCATACCTTTTATTCATAATTAATGTAGCGACCACTAACTACATAAGTTAAATCACCCTATACTCTAGTGAATATATATTGTAAGCAAAAGTAAAATAACGTGAACTAAATGTATTATAATTAAATGTAAATCATTGTAAAAGTGTTAAGCAATAAAAGGTGGAAGCCAAACAGTCATAAACGAGAAAGGGTCACCAGCTGGCAGTCATAAACGAGAAAGGGTCGCCAGCTGGCAGTCATAAACGAGAAAGGGTCGCCAGCTGGCAGTCATAAACATGAAAGGGTCACCAGTTGGCAGTCATAAACAGTCCTTTAGGGGGCGAGGGGTCGGGTAATTAGGCGTGGGAACAGCACCACAGGTGTCCACCACCCCCCAACCCGGATTAGACCCTCGCAGCCTCCCAGCAGGAAGTAGAGACGATATTTAAGCCAGGGCTTCTGGCCCTGTAAGTCAGTCTCCTCATCAGCCTCTGAGTCTCTCGCGACTTTTACTTGGTGACGCCTTAAGCCAGGGCTCCTGGCCCTGTAAGTCAGTCTCCTCATCAGCCTCTGAGTCTCTCGCGACTTTTACTCGGTTACGCCTTAAGCCAGGGCTCCTGGCCCTGTAAGTCAGTCTCCTCATCAGCCTCTGAGTCTCTCGCGACTTTTACTCGGTGACGCCTTAAGCCAGGGCTCCTGGCCCTGTAAGTCAGTCTCCTCATCAGCCTCTGAGTCTCTCGCGACTTTTACTCGGTTACGCCTTAAGCCAGGGCTCCTGGCCCTGGAAGTCAGTCTCTTAGACTCCTCGCAGTCTCCTCGTGAGTCTCTTAGTCTCTTTGTCTTCTCGCCAGTCTCCTTGTAGACTCTCTGGCGACCTGTACCCGTGACGCTTGCTTGGTTTTCACTCGAACTCTGAAAACTTGCCTTATTCTTTACGAAACTTCTGTACCTCTTCCCTTGAACTTAGTGCATTGTCAGGGCACATACCTATCATAAATGGGGTCAGATAGTAACGCCGTCATGGAACGATTGTCCAGGTTATTAACTCGAACAATCCGCACTTGTCACCAGAGCTAGGTGATCAGGCGCCCCCTAGCGACGACCCGACAGTTAATTTATTACTTCATCAATTAAATTATGTAACAGGTCTCCATATGTTTCTTAGTAGCGTTCCATTAACATCTTTCATAACGGTTTCCGTCTATCAGCTAGACATAATTAATTGCATGTTTATGTCCAAGGATAAAGTTTTTTGTTATTGCATCACAAATTTCTCTTTTTTTCGCTCTCTAAACTCAATCTTTGAAATTGTTTCCGCGTTACTTTCTTTAATGTGCTTTAGTCAAGAGTAAAATTCAAAACTTTAATTCTAAAAATTGATTAGTTCAGTTGTATGACTATTGATGAGATGTAGCTTGAGAAAGAGGACCTTACAATGTTATCCAGCGGGTGGTACAATGTGCCTGGACTGTGTACACAGTGGACTTGGCCTCGCAGGTGACTTTATCGCCGGAACAAGTTCCAGTTGCAAATCAGTTCTGCTTTATTTCCAGCCGGCAAGCTCTGGAATCGTTTCACATAAAACTACTGCAAACATAAAATTTGAACGCCCTGTCGCGGAATGTAAATCTTATCCTGACCTGCTGCGACCACTTCATTTTATATTCGTCTAAAAAGAGAGAGAGAGGGAGAGAGAGAGAGAGAGAGATTATTATAGACTTGATACAGTAATGATGCGCGACTTCTCAGTTGCTCGCTCTAAAAATACTCAGGCTGAGAAGCGAAGTTTTTTAATACTATTTTTCATAAATGCTTGTAATTTCCTGGAAATTTATTCCGAAACATCTGTTAGCTAATAATATTTTTATAATAATAACGATGAAATACTAATACTCCATTTAAGGACAAGAAGGAGGAACGTAGCTTTGCTAGCAGCGATTAAAGAACTTTAAATGTCCAACAAAATTTTGCTTCAGAATTAGTTATTAGGAAACCATTCATTGAGATATAATTACAATCCACCCTATTGGGCAATAAGAAAGTGTCATTAATGATCTTAGTCAAACCGTGTTTACTCGTTCAATAATACAATATTTACAAATTCAAACAGTTCAGAGAACTCCCAAATCCACATGCGAAAGAGGATGTGGAGTTTTGGAAAATCCCCCACGTATTTATAGCGGGTCACGAGTTCACTGCCGTTTTAGTCTCCGAGGAGGATCATAGGGATGAGTGGTGCAGTGCAATGACTGTGCTAGGGAATTAGGGTGGTTGGATAGGTTACTATGGAATTTTATAAACTTGGAAGGAATGAGTTCAAGAATTTAGGGTACATTAAGATCATTATGAAGGGTTTTGTTGCTGACGTAATAAGGGGCATTCTATTGGGAGATGGGATGTCCTTTGAAGTAGTCTGTACAGTTGTCCAAAGCACCTGTTTAGTTCTTGTCTAGTTAGCCTCGTATGTGGGTTCCAGGTCAGCTGTTTGTCATGATGGAAGCCTAAGTACCGTACTGTCTCGGATACAGGAAGAGGAATGGAATTAACAAACTAGTGGACAGGAGTTGCGGCATTAATTGAGATAAAATTACAATCCACCCTATTGGGCAATAAGAAGTTGTCTTTGATGATCTCAGTCTAACCATGTTCACTCGCTCATTCATACAGCAGTTACAAACAGCGCAGAGACCTCCCAAATCCACCAGGTTGTTACCTCCCTCGCATGCGAAAAAGAAATCTTGGGAAATCCCCCACGCTCCTCTGTCAGCCGTGTCACCGGATACGAGCCATTGGAAGCTGACTAATAACGTGAGAGCCGCAGCTGCTCAGGACATGATTGGAGAAACTGGCCATTGCCAGTACTGTCACCGTTAGGTATTTATAGCAGGTCATGAGGCCACTGTCGCTTTAGTCTCCGAGGAGGATTATAGGGATGAGTGGTGCAGTGCAATGACTGTGATAGGGGATTATGGTGGTTGCATAGGTTACTATGGAATTTCATGAACTTGGAAGGGATGAGTTTGATAATGTAAGGTACATTAAGATCTAACGATAGGGGTGATTGAAGAGGTTTTGATGGAATTTCATGAAGTTTGAAGAATGTAGGGTATATTAAGGTCGTTATGAAGGGTTGTTTTGCTGACATAATAAGGGCCATTAACTATCGTTCTCCGGAACTACCTTCTAAAGTACGAACCAATTAACTCCACTTTTTTTTATGACTTCGTTGATTTTTTTCCACCTTCCTTTCTATCTCTTTCTCCTGACGATCGTGAGGCCACTGTAACGTGTATTTTTTATAACTATAGAATCAATATGATTACTCGACAACACTAAAAATATTATAAAACTCCAGGGTATTAAACTAATGACCCCCTTCGCCCTAAGTCATTAAAATGTTCATTATAATCTCAACCGGTAATTTTTTCAGAGGCAAGGTTGTTTGCAAGGTAGTGTTTGTACCGCCTTGATGTTGTTACAAATAATAAGAGTCTGGGACTAAACATCGCCACTTGCAGATTAAGAATATGTATAGTAATATGTTGGTGGTTTACAGTCTTTAATTAAAAAAAAAAAATGATTGCATTATGTTAGAAATTGATATAGAATCGTTGGTGCATGTTGGTGAGGCGTTTTTATAAAATCTATTTGCTATTAAAAATAATTCAATGAGTATTAAAGAAAATGTATCGAGATTGCGTGATTGAAAATCTTAATTGGATGAAATTGGGCACTTAACTAACTTTTTTTTTTTTTAAGTAAGTAATTTGTACAAACTTAGAAGATCAAGTTGATTTTTGTCATTCTGTTTTTAACCTCCTTCTTTTTGACGAAAAGCGCCGTAACAGTCCAACGATAGCAGTTCTACCGAGCTCCACTTTAAGGAAGTGGTGAAGACTGCATGTTGGTGAACAAGCATGCAGAAATGGGGAGAAGTGGGGCTCACCTTTGAGTCAACCATCGGCGACAAATGTAAGCTAACAGGTTGGGTCGCCTCTGAAGGAAAGCTGGGGGAGACATGGTGTTGAACACCGGATTTATCATCAGTTTTATCGAAAACTTGAAGAATCGGTTAAGTCCTCTAGCGGTGGTCTTAGGATGGTGACTGAGTAGTGGGGAACCACACAGCTGAGCTCTGGTACAAATTACTCGTTATGTAAAGAATTAGTTGAAATCTATAAGGGCCCAAAGTGAATTTCCATCTGGTGATGAGAATCGATTTATAGTCTAAATTCTATAGAAAGCATAAAAATTATTTAAAGTTTTTAAACTTAAAGGAACTTGTAAAATAAATTGGGCTCTTGTATAGGTCACTAAGAGACGCATTGATAAATTAGGGGAAAGCGATAGGACTTTGTGCGCATTTCCTTGAGTTTTGGCCTGAAGTGGGCACAAGTTGGCAATTCTGGAAAAAAAACTCTTTCTTTGTCCGGTAGAACTTTTCTTCCCTGTTCATTAATCTTGTTTCTAGCTGCCTATAAACCACATCCTTCGCAAAGAGTGTCCTTAAAAATTTATAATATATTATATGTTAGAATCGGTAGATCTTAATGTACCTACATTCTCGAACTTATCCCTTCCAAGTTCGTGAAATTCCTAAGTAACCTATCCAACCACCATAATCCCCTAGCACAGTCATTGCAATGCACCACTCATCCCTATAATACTCCTCGGAGACTAAAACGACAGTGGCCTCGCGACCTGCTATAAATGCGTGACAGTCCTGCCAATGGCCAGTTTCTCCAATCATGTCCTGGGCGATTATGGCTCTCGCGCTCTTGGTCAGCCTCCGCTGGGGGGACTTACTAAGATTTCCTCTTTCACATGCGAGGGAGGTGACCACCATGTGGATTTGGGAGGTCTCTTCTGGGCTCTTTGTAAATACTGTATGAATGAGCGATTGAATGAAAATTGTAAATATGGTATAAATGAGAACGTTTATCACAATTACTTATTGCTTGATAAGTAAATAATACCTGTTAATACTAGTTAGAAAAATAGATTAATTAAGTAAAATGTGTAAAACCTCAGATTTATTAATTAGAAAAAAATCTTGAAATATCAGTGAATAAATCTGATGGGCTGGACCGAATTGGAAATAGTTATTCATTCTGTTCGCATTTTGTCTAGTGGATTGGCATATATAAGTAACTTATGTAAGTAAGTACTTATATAGTATATGAATGTATACTTATATCTTTGTATTTATAAAGAACACTCTAGCCGAATGGGAAAATGCCTCTTACATTTGAAGAAAGGCAGGTGTGTTTGTTCCTTGTACATTTGTGATTTAGCAGGAGCCATCTGGCTATCCTCTTTCCTTCATCGGTCGTTCTAAAGGCCACCCTTAACGAATATAATAAATACAGTGATACAGTATATCATCTCCAAGTTCATTCCATTTATAAAGCATGATAGGACAAAACGTTTTCTCCGAAGAAGTCGCGGTGAGAGGGGAGTCTGGAGCTGCAATTTGTCTCCCCCCTTCCTTGGAGGAAACGTCATTGGGAATAGAGATAAAGGGAATAGCTGATTCTCTTTCGTGTGTGTAAACTGAGATCTACTGACTGCTATATCCCGAAGAATCAAGGAATGGCGTTTTTCCCCCTCCAATAAATGAGACTCTCCATTTTCTTCCCTGTGTTTTCTGGAACCTTCCCAACGAGCTACACTATGGCCCTTTGGCATTTTTAGCTTATCAAGGCTGATTTTCCTGTACAAAATCATCTGTAACTATTATATCTACAAGCACAGAGCTAGCCTTATCCGCTTCTTCAATGATTCTCTTAACTGGTTAATGATATGGAGGTTCTTGGTTCAATTCCCAAGATGGAAAGTTAATTTATTCCCTCTTTAAACGCTAAATCTGGAAGCTAAAGATAGATTATCCCGCATTTTTGCCGTTACTTTGTTTACCACAAGGGTGCAAATAATCAAACGAACAAATTTTTCTCTCAAAAATATTTTTATAAAAGACTTTAAAAAATTATATTGCATGTGCTATATTTCAATATTGTTTTTCAGTGAAGTAAATTTAAAATTTTTTGTTTTTCCCTACCAAAAAAAAAACGTGGTTTTTTATGTCCAGGTTTGTTAGATTATTGTTGAGAAATGTTTGTTTTAGAATATTTCAATGTTATAACAAACTTTTGATTTGTTAATTTTAGTCCATATAAGGATACAATTTTGTGATATCATCAAAAATAAAGCAATTTGGGCGTTTGTGAACATTTTTTTTCATACTTTCAATAGTTATTATATTTATTATTGTTATTACAACGGTCTGTATCACAGATTATAATTGTTTTTTGGTTACTATAACCTTGGTAGGTATCGCCCAGGTGTTTGCTAGATATCCCTATTTCATAAATACGCATACTTCATGTGATATTCATATTATAATATACATCCCACTTGAATGTAGTCCCCTGCAATATGCCTGTCGTAAATAATTCTTCCTCCCGCCGACGTTACACAAACCCAAATTTATTCAGCTGTAATTAAATAGCGACGTGCTATTTGCCAGCAGAAGGGGAGATTTATCGCCTCGAGTGCATAGCAAATATATCAAGCTGTCCAGCCCAGAACGGATACCGACCGCGGAGACCTCAATCGGCGAAAAATAGTCCCGGTCTAGAATTTTATAGTGGGCTGTACCTTTGGTATAATATTCTGCTCCTTCAATCATTCGCCATTAAATTAAATCAGAATAATTATGTAATAATAATAATAATAATAATGACCCCAAAAAATAGGATAGAAGATTTTGTAGCAGTAAATGTAAATGATACTAATAGTTAATTAATTTTAGCGATTAATGATACAACTTTATTATGATAAAATTACA
Organism: Acanthosoma haemorrhoidale; assembly: GCA_930367205.1. Lineage (NCBI taxonomy): Eukaryota > Metazoa > Arthropoda > Insecta > Hemiptera > Acanthosomatidae > Acanthosoma > Acanthosoma haemorrhoidale. The sequence goes on along the minus strand of OV884014.1, from coordinate 112,049,162 downwards.
ATCTGCCTCATTGGGCAATAATTAATTGTGATTGTTGTGGCCACCTCTTAATCATGAATAATTATAAGTTCCCCTGTTTCGTATCAGACCTTGTATCTACACAGGCGGTCTGAAAAGTTTCCGACCTCAACATGAAGATGATAATAAAATAAATAAAAGCTTTGTTAGGTCGGAAAATTTTCAGACGTCGTATGTCGTATGTCATCAAATGAATATCAGAAAATATGTACCTATTTTTCATTATATGTAATAAAGGTTATGACGTCAGTGAGAGGAACTGAATTAGTGGGGGAGACAGCCGTAGGTGGGGACTTATCCCCACCCTACTGGCTGGCCTCCTATAAGCCCTGGCCTCAGAGAGAATTAGCATAGCGAACGAGCCCGACAGTGATAAATGATCTCATTCATACCAATTTACCTTTTTCATTCACTCGCTCATTCATACAGTATTTACAAACATCCCAGAGACCCCCCAAGTCCACATGGTTGTCACCTCCCTCGCATGCGAAGCGGAGTCTTGTGAAGGCCCCCATGTTCCTCAGTTTTTTTTTTGTTTTTTTTTGTTTTCCTAAACCCCTAGAATTTATACAATGAAAAATATTAATATGATACTTTGCAAATTTCTCCTCATTCTGCTATGCGCAGATGCATTTGAAGGAGGTTGGGTTACTCTACAATACAGGTTGTGGTTAAAATACAATAACGTGAAAATAAATCTAGGTGATGGGGCTCACTTTCAGTTTAAAAAATGGGAGGAAAAACTTACAAACTAAAAACTATACCTAGAACCCAAAACTAAAGCGTTCCAGCCACGACAGCGTCCTGCCATCGATGGGGGAACGGAGCGGGGGTTATCGTGTTAAACATCGGGTTTGTCAAGTATTGTAGGGAGTCGGAATATTTGGTATGTCTACGTTGGATGAATTCATCCACCGTAGGCAGCTCAAAGATATCGTGAAGCTCACTGTTTCTTCGCAACTCGAACGAAGTACCTCTGACCACTTTCATCAGTATACCGTTTTGGAATTGTTGGAGTTTCTTAGCTGTCGTATACGTCAGATGACGAAATAGTGGTGCACCATACAGCAGTGTGGGCCTGAGTATTATTACCACTGACCACAGGCCAGTACTGTGTAAGCCTCGTCACCGGATAAGAGCCAGCGGAGGCTGGCCAAGAGCTAGTTAAATATTAATTAATTTAAATTTAATAACTTAGTTTAATTTATTTAACTGTGTTCCCTTGGGCAATTTCTTTGTTACGGTTTGAGTTCCCTCTCCATAGATTGGCAATTTTCCCTTGATAGTTGGAAATCGTGGGCTCTACTCGTTTTTACATTTTGGCAGGCTTACTAGAAAATTAGCTCGTTATCATTTTTGTTTTTGGTACGGGGGGCAAATTTCCGATTGTGTCTGCCAGTGTATGGAATGAATCCTTTGCAACGTATTCTTTGATGATTATTTTCAAAAGAAATGCACTGGGGCTCATCTAATGAGGGGGCGGGTGAAAGAGATTCTGGAACAAGTGTCATTTCGTTTCTGCACTTGTGTGTTTTCGCTTCTTAGAATTCACATAGGAAAGAAATGTCAAGTTGTGTTTAAACAAGGGTGAAAGTAGCTGTAGATGACATGACAACAGCCTCTTCAGGAGAAAACAGCTTATGCATTTTCTTAATGTTTTCGAACAAACATGGCTTCTTGCTTTACCTCTTCGTATATTGTATGTATTTTTGGTATACATTATTATACATGAATTATTATTGCATTATCGGGTGTTTGATCATTCACTCTGTAAGTGAACAATACCTAATATATAAGGTGTCCCAGCATTAACGCAGGATTTGATTTAAATAGAAAACACAGTTTTTAGTATTTCTGTTGTTATTTTTTTATTGAATTATAAAGTAAATAAGATAGGGTTATTTATGGAATAACGTAGGAGAGAAAACTCGTGTTTTATGGCTTAAGTTTATATGTTAATACAATATTTATGTTCTTATAAAATCCAAATATGTCTTTATTTATTTATTTTCAATTGTTGGTGTAATTTTTGTACCTGTAATAATTCTTAGAGCTTTCGAGTTTTAATGCCAGTCTTCTTGGCGTAGTCTCAAATAAGACATGATATGTCCAAATTAGTAGAAAGTTTTTATCTTCATAGTTTCTTGGAGAAGTGATTTTTTTTGTTTGACTCCATTTTTGATGGAATTGCATATTTTGTTTATGGGGTACTGCATTACCTGTTCCTAATGGCCTTCTACCACACAGACACAGAGTCGATATTAGCCTAAATTCCCGGGCCATATTTCGGTGCCTGAAAGGTGCTAATCCTAAAAGCAGTCCAGTGTACACACAATCCATCCATCGTCCGTATTGGCTTTTATTCCCGCCAAACGCGGGATAAATGGATTTTTAAAAGAGCCAAGGCCATATCAATCACACATAGGGGATGGACATTATTCAGTGGCATATTCACCGCGTGTGGATGGCAGTGGTGCAATCTCTACTTTCCCGCCCCCGCCCTTTTCCATTAATCCTCACTCACCTCTCCTCTATCTAATGCCTCTTAAGGCACGCGAGCGTTGTTTTTTTTGTATTTTGTATGTTATTTTCGCCTCTTCTTTTAACATCTTTTGTTGTAGAATAGTTTTCATTGTGAATCTTCTACCGGCCTTAAAAAAATCTTAAACAATATAACGGTCCGTTTGACAGCTGTTACTCGACGTAATGTAATATATTCTAAGAGACGGCGGGCAGCACTAAAACAGGCCCAAGTACTGACGCCAATAAGTACCATGCCACGACAGTATTTAACGGACTGACATGGAATCGCCAATGAACAGGCTGTTTACAGTTAACAGCTCAAAGGATAATTAGTTTCTACCTCCTTGTCGGGAATCTGTGATCGTCCTGGCTCGCTATAAACTATACGCCTTCAGATGCTTCTTGTATCCGGTCAATGAGGCCTCGCCTAAAGTAATACAAGTAAAAGAAGAGCGATACAAATAAAATAGAAGATAATAATGACAAAATAACATGACGGAAAATAAACAAATAATAATAAATAAAGTAAGGAAAGCATATATAATTTATATTTATTTAGAATCTATTGGCGATTTTTTTCGTTGCAGTGTCAGAACCCAATATAATTCTTATTAAAACTCAGTCTAACCGTTGTACCAACGTCTTCGACACGAATAAATAGAAGTTCCCCTCTTCTCGGCCCAGAAAACACCCACCTACGTTTCCATACTCTACCTTCCTAGTGGGATTTTCCGCTTGTTTTTCGCAGTAAAACTAGCACCTCCTTGGAAGAGACCCCTTCCATGGGAACGACGGGCTACTGGGCCCCTACAAACTTTTCCTAGTAGCGTCGCCCCCAGCGATCCAGTGTGTCTCTCCCCGGTTTACACTCGCCTTTGGGATCCGGATGGTTTTCGCCTGACCTTCGTCACCGAGTGTGAATTCGTGGTCATTCCAAGACCACGTAAACTACCTAGCCTGTACCTCCTCTCCTGAACATAGTGCACTGTCGGGGCACACCTTCTAAGATCTTATGGAGTCAGATCAATACAAAAGCTTCCCGCCGACTAGGCAGCCAGCAAAGGTCAAATACCATTTTATCTCTTTCTTGACGCCCGCCTGGCAGATGCCAGGTCGAAGAGACCCTAGCCCGCGGTGGGCGTCCCGCCAAACCCGACACTAGCCGAAATGTATCCTTATAAAATGAAAACTAAATCAAAATATACTTACAAGTAACGAATGAAGTATCACGCTAATTATGTAGGATAAATATGTAGCCACACTGTAATAAAATAGAATGTAATAAAGGCTGTCCCAGAATTAACGCACGATTTGATTTATATAGAAAACACAGTTTTTAGTATTTCTGTTGTTATATTTTTATTGAATTATAAAGTAAATAGGATAGGGTTATTTATGGAATAACACATCGGGCAAATGGCCTCCACCAGCCTCCATTGCTGGCACGTACGCGCTGTTTTCTCGAAATTTTCCATGACCATTTGGCATAAATGTGGTTGAATTTACTCTTTTATTGCACGGGTGGATGTGTGCTTGTTGACATACACCTTTGACTTCAAATAACCCCATAAAAATAAATCTAAAGGTGTTTAATCACACGATCTAGGGGGCCAATTCTGATCACCAGTTAAATAATCTTGTTCGAGGAGAGTATTTTAGAAAACTTTATTATGAATAACATTCAAAACACTGGTGTGTATTTACAAATATTAATGAATTACATCACTAGAACATTCCTTGACGAAGGTTTAAGGAGAAGTGTTGTATCTTTGCCGGAGGCAGGTAGCAAAGGGTTAGGAAGGGTTGTAGAAGAGGGACAAATACAAAGGAAGGGTTGACCTTCCTTGACTGAAGTACACATTTTTAGCTAAAAAGGAATATTACATAACTACCGAAACGAGAGAGTACACAACCTGGAAATGTCTCATGCAGTATTTGAATTGTATCATGGGCTGTATGGCATGTGGCACCATCTTGTTGAAACCACATATTGGCCACATCAATATCATCCGATTTCAGCACAAAGAACTGTGTTTACGACGCCGAATTGATGTGCCTGGATTTTCGACATTTGAACGGCTTGTTTTTGGACGACCAGTGTGCTTAGTGTCTCCAACTGATCTAGTCTCCCTAAATTTTTCAATTAATCTCTTCAATTAATATTGTATGAAGTTTTCGAACTGCGGCCGCCAAACTTTCATTGTTTTTGAGATAATGTTCAACAATAAAGAGACGTTGTTCTATCGCGTAACGCTCTATTTTTACTAACCCTAAATTGTCAACTGTCAAATTTTTTTTTTAGGGTTGCCAGCACTTTACTGCACAAATGGTGGCAAATTCAAATCTTGCGTTAATTCTGGGACACCCTTTATAAACGATGTAGTCAAGTACTGACCTGTTAAGGCGGTTTTTAAACCCTAAAGTACATCGCACGAAGTCAAAAAAGTAGTTGTTAGGATCACACAGGTCTGGCTTTGACCCTTAGAGTTCACTCTACAAAATTCCTAGGATATCGGTTCGGTTCGAATGTACCCTGGAACCGGAATTTTCCGGATACCGCTTATTGAAGTTATTTGACCCCAGCGCACTATCTTTGCTTGACTGAACGAGAATTAAATTCCGCAGACGCAGACAAGCGCAGTATCAGCTTTCTCGGTACGGCTCTCCCTCAGGCCTGAGAAGGATTGGCAATAAACCATGCCTAGTTCATGTGTTCATTAGTCCTAGGCCGTAGCGTAGATATTTCAATTTACGTCTCTGGTTTACGATCCTTCCCCTGGTTAATTATTAAGGCTAATTATATGCCAGCTCTAACACTTAGTACCCAGAATGCAGCTGCTCAATAATGAACTGTATCTGCAGGTACTCACGAGTGACGTAGTTATGTACAGTTTACTCCTTACTCTATTTAATTATAAATATATACCAATGAAAAAAGAAGTTATGCATATACAGCATGTTTTCCGGATTCTAAAGCTTACACAACTCCTTCACTTGATTCCTGTGAAGTTTTAAATTGATAATAAAGTATATTCAACAGGGAGGATTTTTAAAAGAGTTAATGAACTCGGCTGCGAAGGAAGAACTTCAAGGAAATCAGATCGTTATATGCCAACTCCGTTATATTAGGTAAAAAAATGCAATACAAATATTTGTATCACCTACATTTGTATTCTAATGAGAAGAAAAAGGCATAACATAAGTTCGGAATTCATTATTCTTTCACAAATATACCAATCAATTGGTTATTAATTCTTTAGAAATCTAGCTGAAGGCGGTGTCCAAAACGGGCGTATTCAAAGAAGAAATTGAAAATCTGATTTTTTTTTTTAAAATGTTGCCAAATTCAATCTCATTTTCTTGAAGTAACACCGTCCCATTTATTGGAATGTATATTATTTAGAACATTGATTTTTCATTCCACCATTCGAGGAGAGCCTGTCTAAATTCGTTATTTGAAAATTTTATGTAGTTTTCATGGTATATTTACACATACAAACGCAGTAAGGTTACATGTCTGCTAGTATCGGGTGTGGTGGGTCGCCCACCGCGGGCTAAGGTCTCTTCGACCCGGCCTCTGCCGGGCGGGCGTCAAGAAAGAGATAAAATGGGTAAACCGGTGGTCTTTAACTTTTGCTGGCGGCCTAGCCGGTGGGCAGCTTTATTCGTATTGATCTGAGTACATAAGATCTTAGTTCAAACATCTTGATGCTGGATCTTGTTATCGTGTGACGCCCTTTTAGGTAACGCCACTTATGGTGTTCTTTAATTTTCATACGGTTGTCAAACCGTAAACGAAAAGTAAACGTGAAACATTTACTTTGAATAAATAACGGCGATGTTTACTTGACTGTTTACTCGGACTTTTTATCCCTTATTATGCATTAGTTTTATAATGCTAATACTATATATAATGCTAAAAGTAGAATGGGCTTAAGAAGAACTGTATGCCTGCCTCGTGACTTGATGGAAGTCACTAATGGTTCCCTACTAGTAAGCAACCGCATCCCTCCAAGACCTCCTTGCTTCCCAGAATCTTATCCTTTTCTTATACATATATGTCTCAGCTTTAGCCCCAGACCCCACTCGTCCCTAGACCTTCGACCCAGTATATTTGTATATACCAGTGTTTTGATTGTACTTCATAATAAAGCTTTTCTTTCTTTTCTTTTAAAAACCTCTTCTCTACAAAGATTTTATGTCGCCAGTATAAATCATAAATCGCTAACTGCCTAGCTCTATGTAATCAACTATCAGTTGTGCTTCTGTTTTTACTGACGCTTAAAGGGCGTTAATGAATTTTAAAGGACTTCAAGGGAATCAGATCGGATATGCATATCGGACATAAAAATGCAATACAAATATTTGTATCACCTACATTTGTATTCAAATGAGAAGAAAAAGGCAAGACATAAGATATTCGCGTATTTGCTTTTTTATGCTTTTTTTTTATAATGCTTGCTTTATAATCTTGCTATGAACAAGTAGAAGGGGATTGAGCAGAACTGTATACCTGCCTCGTGACTTGATGGAAGTCACTGATGGTTCCTGTTATTTTTAAGTAAGCAACCTCATCCCTCTAAGACCTTCCTACTTCCTAAATCTTATCCTTTTCTTATACATATATGTCTCAGCTTCAGCCCCAGACCGCACTCGTCCCTGGACATTCCACCCAGTATGCAGTAACGTAACTCTTAATATTTGTATATACCAGTGTTTTGATTGTACTTCATAGTGAAGCTTTTCTTTCTTTTCTTTTAAAAGACTCTCCTCTACAAAGATTATTTAACTGTAACGTCACCCGTTACTGAAGTAGCCTGTCTTTTTGGGCTTTTGTCTGGTTCCCATATCCTACCAGGAAGAACGCTGATTGTACAACCAGTTCGAAATTATTGTAATATATTTCAAAATGGAAAAAAATTGGAGCAATTAGTACAACCTAATGGTTTATTATATAATATACGAGATTATTATCGTACTGAAAGAGGTCATCCCCATGCGGCTTAGATGTTCCGGAGCTGTGCACTCCGGGCATTACAAGGGTAGGATCAGGCTAAGCAGATTAAGCACTTCGCTTTCGCTACCTTTTTCATCCCCTCCCATGTTCTATATTATACAGAGGGGGGGGGGCTAATTTGTCCTGAGCCACAGGAGATTAGAGGGGCAAAAGTGGATCTCGAGTGCGCATTGAGAGCGCACCTGATCCAGGAGCTCTCTTCAGGTGGTTTCCCTGGCTCGAGTGGCAGTCCTGAGCATATCCACTGTATTCCCCGATTATCTCCCTCATGGTCCGAAACAGGCTTGCAAGGTCCATGAAAAGGACTCCGTCCTGATAATGACAGGCTGGGCTGAGTATGTCTGCACCGTGTCTTGATAACAAGCTAAGAACGTTGGGGGTTAAACTTAGGTTATTAAAAGCGTTAGGTACGCCGGAAACAAAGCAGGAAGTGAATAAGTTATGATGATGAATGATATTAATATGTAACAGTTATATATATATATATATCCTGCTACTTTGTTATAAGATGTCTATACGAAATAAATTTAGATAAATATCTGTGACTGGGAGATCGGAAGAAGGTGTTGATGGTAAAAAGTGCGTCGAAGAACAAAGATAATTTGAGGAAAGTGGTCGTGTGTCCATGGATGTAGATGTGGATATAATTCCTGAAGCCTGTGCATGAGGATGGTGTGAAGTATTCGAACAATACAAGGGAACTGCAATTGCAATGCAATGATCTTTATATCTTTACATCCTGAACAATCTTTGATTCATTAAAGACCTCGAGAAAAATTATATTTTGAAATTAGGTAGCAGACATTGAGAAAATATCATTAAACATTTACCGTTTTGCCTGTTCAATCTAATCCGTTACATACATTAAAAGGTTTATCGCGTCATTATAGACAACGTATAGCTGAGTCCTAATGATGCCTAAACAGGCAAAGCGTTAAACACCGCTCGATGAACAACCTGCAGTGCAAATAAGCACACGATGGTAAAAAGTGGTAAACATCAATACTTTGAAAAATAATATTTAAAATGGTATAATACATGAGCATTCTGACAGAAATGTGTTAGATTCTCAAAGACTAATCAACTTTGTTCAAATGATCTTCCGACTAAACTATCTGTGTCCAGCACAAGCCTAACCTCAATCTAACCGTTCCTACCTTGCTCGCTCCACTATTTTCTGGAATTCTCTACCTCCTAATATCCACCAGTCTTCATCCCTACGAACCTTCACAGCCCTCCCATTCCAAAACCTTAACACCCAGGCATAGCCTTTTGCTAGTTTGGAAACGATTCATTCATAATATTGTATTTTCATGCTTTTGCTAGTTTGGAAACGATTCATTCATAATATTGTACTTTCATGCTTTTGCTAGTTTGGAAACGATACATTCATAATATTGTATTTTCATGCTTTTGCTAGTTTGGAAACGATACATTCATAATATTGTATTTTCATGCTTTTGCTAGTTTGGAAACGATTTTTTCATAATATTGTATTTTCATGCTTTTGCTAGTTTGGAAACGATTCATTCATAATATTGTATTTTCATGCTTTTGCTAGTTTGGAAACGATTCATTCATAATATTGTACTTTCATGTTTTTTTTTAAGTTTTTTTCGCCATTTGTGAATATATGGCTATGAGTATTACATTATTTAATAAATCCAGTTAAAAAATCTTTTATTTTATTAACATTATTTCTTACAGGAGTCAATTTTTATTTTACATTTCTTTATGAGAGTTTGTAATAGTTCTTGTTATTTGTCAGATATGAATTTGTTTTTTGAACGTGATTATAATCTAGCGCGTTTTCTGAAAATTAATTTTAGTTTTTGAATTTCCTGGAGTTATTTTTCTTTTACGTTATTATAATGTGTACCAGATATTGAAATATTGATAATAAAATGCACACTAGTGTTATTATGATGAGTATTATTCTCGCTGATCAAATCGGATATTGTTCTAAAGCGCCCCCCCCCCAAAAAAAATACTTGAGATTTGTTCTGTTAATTTTTTTTTCCCCATACTGAGCTCTGCAGTGAGTTAAATAATCTTGTAGAGGAGAGTCTTTTAAAAAGCTTTATTATGAAGTACAAGCAAAACACTGGTATATACAACTATTAAGAGTTACGTTACTACATACTGGGTGGAAGGTCCAGCCTCAGACCCCAGGCTAAACCTGAGACATATATGTATAAGAAAAGGATAATATTCTGGGAAGTAGGGAGTGAGGGAGGTCTTGGATGGATGCGGTTGCTTACTTGAAAATAACAAGAACCATCAGTGACTTCCATGTAAGTCACGAGGCAGGTATACAGTTCTGCTCAGGCGCCTCCTACTTTTAGCATTATATATCATATTAGCATTTGTCGGGTGGTCACGAGGGGGGTGCCTAGTTACCCTAGCCCTAGTGACGAAGTGAGGGTTGATTAGGCTATGACCTGGACAATTGCTTCATGACGGGTCTTACTACTGTACTATCTGACTCCATATCTGATAGGTATGTGCCCCGACTGTAAATGTAAGATATAATGAGTATTATATAATTAGTGTAATGTTGGCGGCGTATAAAATATAGTGAAATACGAGTCGAAGAGCCTTTGACGTCGTGCACTTCAAAGTTTTCGCCTTACGATAAAATTTGGTTTCATTTTCCATTTGACTGATTGATTTAAAAAAACATTGACATTAAGTTTACTCAGATCTAGCCTTGGGAGCTTCTTAAAAGGGAACATACACAAGAACTCGAGCGCCTCGTGTCCTCAGACCTAATGTATTCGATGCTTGATAGAGTTTATAAAGTTGATGCAGCAAATTAGATCTGCAAGTTGGCCGCCAAGTTCACCCTCAGAAGGACTTAATTGACTGTTTTGTTTTATCATCAAGGTACAAAGGGATTCTCAAATTAGTTCATGTTTCAAGGCCTCACACTTCGCTCACTTCATTTTAAACATCGATAGAATCAAACAATTATAAAATCATGTATTCATTTATTTCTAATTCGTGATTTTTAATATTGCCAGGGCTCATATATTGACATAAGACGAATATAGTATCAAGAAGCCTCCATTGCTTTTGTGTAGTTGGTATAGTTTCAAGATGAATATGTAGTAAGAATTATAATTATAATTTTGTAAGTTGAAATTGGTTTTTTAATTGGTTAGATAGGCTGCCTTTATCCCATAAGATCCCCAATTCCCATAAGGGAAAAGAGCATTAATAGAACGTGTTTTCCCAGAGAGAGAGAGAGAGAGAGAGTGAGAGACAGCAAGAGAGAGCAAGAGAGAAAGAGAGAGAGAGAGAGAGAGAGGGGGAGAGAGAGAGAAGGCAAAAGCTTTGCTATTTCCAGCCAGAGATTTCTCGAAGGAGATTTGTTACTTGGACATCCTTCCACTCCACACAAATCCGACAGTCTGAACAAACAATGCTTTATACATATGTAGGACTTTATAAAAAAGCGAAGTGGGTGCGCATTCTTTTTTCAAATATTATATTTTTACCGATTCAAGTATTTGTTTTTTAATAAACAGTTTCATACACAGGCACCCGTCATGTTACGATTTCCTCCCTGCGAAACTAAATATATTGCGAAACTAATGACGTTAAACTCCGTCAAAGCGCTGAGTTGCCAAAGTGGTTGGTGCTAGGCCGTTACCTCTGTCTATTCCTACCTTTTTTGTTAGCTTCACTACTTACTCATTTTCCCTCAAGAACTGTGTGAACCATGACCCATAAGTAAAAAACCTCCTCGGGATAAGCCAGGAATGTGGTTCACTTAATAATTCTTGAGCCTCTTCGTAATAATTTTATTTAAAACTATATTATACACTATTTATATTATTAGAAAAAGGATACAAATGTTGAAATAAAAAGAAACCTTCATAGGGAAGGTTTATAATCAGCTTTCGACATTTTTATCTGTTATCCGAATTTTCTGAATAAGTATATTATAAATCAAATTTATAAACTAGTTTATATTTTAATTATTGTCCAATTATCTCCAGCGATCAATGTTTGACAGTTTTTTTTTTTTACTAATGCTCATTACCATACCATAAATGACTAAAAATCATAATAATAAAATATCAATATTAAAAATCATATTCTTTATAAACATAAATCTCAGGATTGTTATTTTACTAAATTTTTGTTGCATCAGTTATTCCTATATTTATATATTTATATTCAATATATTGTACTTCATAACATGACTAATTATATTATTTAGTTATAAAAAAAAATATTTTGTACTATATTTTCAAATACACATAATTAGTATACAAACTGTTTTCATTATTGAATATATAATTTATATATATTATATGTATATATGTTATTTCGTTATAATTATTGCCCTTGATGAAGAGTAAATTGGCGAAACTTTGACAGTGAATATAACTATAGTTGTCAATACAATTGCGAAGAGAGTCAGGGTTTATTTAACAAATCACAGTGAAAACATGCACATGTGAATGTCTTATCAAACAGAAACACCCTGGAAAAAAAAAAAAAAAAATTTTTTCCCCCATAGCCCCTTTAAATTTAAAGATAATTATGCACTATTATAGATCCTCAGGCGAATCTATTTACAAATTATTTTTGTATTTCCTGTAGCGTCGCTACATTATATACAGGTTTTGTTATTTTATAAAAATTATATAATGAATAAACAAGTATAATGATACACATTATACGTGACTGGACTGAACTGACTAATAAAGGTGATGGGGCTCACCTTAAAACTAACTTACATACTAATTCTTAACTTAATTTTTCCCCGATAGTCTGTTGCCATCGATGCGGGAGAAGTGGTGGGGTCATAGTGTTAAACACTGGGTTTGTCAGCTGCTGCAACGAGTTACTAAAATGAGTAGAGAAATGGAGATGCCTATCCATTTCTATACCCAGATAGTGCATTGAGAAAGCTGGTGAGTTCTCTTGCCCTATACTATACGATTTTGGCAAGGATTTTTTCCCCTTTCGGAGGGAGAAGGTTACGCAGTCGGTCTTCCCGGCGTTTACACTGATGTTTAACATGCCCAGTCTGTCACTGGTTACGTTACAAACTGACTCGGCCTGTGTAAGAACTCTTTGTGCACTCATGCTGCTGCTGTAAACCTCAATTTCGTCGGCGAATGCCATCACTGTAGCTTTCTTATAGTTTGTCCTAACAATGTCAGACGTCTACATGCTTACACGAATATTAACGATTATATATTTTGCGAGTAAATATATTTAACGTGTGTATGTGTATCATCACCATTTAGTCGTTCATTCTAATCTATATAAAGCTGTTTATGTCGATAATAAAGAAGGAAGATGAAAATTTCAAAATGAGGAAAAGAAGTTATTGAGATGTAATCGAGAGGAAGGGAGCTCTGGCCTTTGTTTGGTAAACAGCTGCGATATAACAATACCTTCACAAAGTCAAAGCTCCGTGCTAGAAAATCCTTCAAGCGGACATCCTAATCTAACAGGCTTGTCAAATAATTAAGATCAGAAATATTCTAGGGAGATGAAGACTACTCCTTCAAACATATCAGGCTGGTAAATATAAATAGATATTAGCTATCGAGGCCGGATTAAGAAGCTATCCGGGGAATTAGCTGAAGATATTAGAAATTGACAGCCTAGGGTTAGGCGTGAGTTAAATGATCTTTGTAGAGGAGAGTCTTTTAAAAGAAAAGAAAGAAATGCTTTATTATGAAGTACAAGCAAAAAACTGGCATATACAAATATTAAGAGTTACATTGCTACATACTGGGAGGTATGTCTAGGGGTCTGGAGCTGAAGGTGAGACATATACTCGTATGTATAAGAAAACGATAAGATTCTGGGAAGTAAGGAGGGTTGCTTACTTAAAAATAACAGGAACCATCAGTGACGTGATCAGTGAAGTGTGTATGAACGGGTTTTTGTGTGAATTTTCCCCCCGTTCATGTGTCTGCTGTTCGTCTGAACAAATACTGGCACTCCCATAAAACATGCTCGGTTAATTATTTGAAAATTAAAAACCGTTCTTTTTGTGGAATGTGGTATAGGATATCATATTAAAGGTTCTGAACTTGTAAATACAGATGTGTAACCTTCGGTGGACTCTCGCCACTGTACCGAGATATCTACACCTCAGCCGAGGTCTTCCAAACTCCTTAATTCTTTCAACCAACCTTCAAATAGGTCCCTCCTAGTAAAAGGACCCCTTTCACTCCTATAAATTCCATGTTATTTTTTTTTTCCATTCGTCTTTTCAAATTTTGAGAGCTTTGAAAAAAAAAAATGTGTGATATTTGTCGTGACTAACAAAATAGCAACTACAATACATTGAAATCGCCTCGTCAAAAAAGTAATATCGAATCCCCAAAGCTTAATTAAGGGCCTTCCTATTAATATATTCACAGTTAAACTTATTGGGGCCTAATTGTCTTGCTGGGTTTCATTTTACATGCTGACAGGTCTCATCTTACCCGGAGAAAGCGCGCGAGCTTTTGTGTCTCTCAATTCAATATAGATTCTATATAAACGAATCTATTTACAATAGGTCATTTTATGTCTTGGAGATTGGCTACATTTTATACAATTTCTAACAACACCACGCTGTGATCTGCGATTATTACAAACTTATAATGTACATTATACATGGATGTTTAAAAGTGATAGGGCTCACCTTATGAATTCCTATTTAGTATCCAAGCACTGGCCAAACAGCTTTTGAACTATTGCTGATTTTACTATTCATTCCACTTTAAGACATTCTGAATGACCAATAGGTTTAATGGTTTTTAATGTCCATTTAATAAAGTGTAGGTGCCTTTATAGGCTTACGGCTGAATTACTACAGAAGGTCCTATTAAAGGTCAGTAGTAAGTAATAACATTATGTGATATTTTACTTTTTTATTTATGATACATATACATTACATAATGGGTATTGAATTAATATGTGACAGTTTGAATTACGAAGATAGATTGATAACAGATGA